>CAKNWU010096575.1:0-11891 GCA_932072015.1 Andricus quercustozae | reverse complement strand
TCACCTCTTGAAGTTATTTTGGATGTTAGCACAATTTAAATTTTTTTTAAATTCTCGTAGAATACGTGCTGAACGACCTGGTGCACGATGTGGTGCACCCGGGTAGTGGACTTACCATTTAGAGACGTGTCGGCCATTGGAAAACTTAAGATTTTAATTTTCAACGCAGGCTAATGTACAAGTTTGTTACATAACCTGCAAATGATATTTATCAAGTCATTATATCTATTTTAATTGCTATAATATTCTGTACTTTCATCATTCTCATTAAATTATGTCCATCAGAGTTCGTTTACATGTGTGCTTTAAGGTAAAAATTGTGTTATTAATTATACAAAATGTCGAAGTGGGCAAAGTGAAAAATAGGTTCTTTAGGAATAGGCTCAATTACAATTGGGATCCTTTGGAAGCCCAACTGAGGTATCATTTAGAGCTCATTTATCGTTTTGGGTTCCTTTTCAGCAAGTGGGGTTCATTTTTGTTGCAGCTCCTTTGGAACCAAAAATGGGTTCTAATGGAAACCCTAGTTTTTTCTGTGAGTCTTGATTTATACAATTTAATCCGTAACAGAAAAACCAACGTGCGGGGCACATACAATTTATTTTAAATGTTTAGTAAATTGTATCGTAGCTCAGCGTCGGGTACTCTGGACTGATACACGAGGGATCGCTGTTTCAAGTCTCGAAGCATGCACTGTTGATTAATTTTTTTTTTAATTGACCTTGACCACGCATTCATATGAATTCACACGCATTCAATTGGCGCTGCCTCCATTCATCTAAATGCGTCTCGATGCGTTTGAATGAATCAGAAAACGGGATTCACGCGCTTTTCAAACATGTTAATTCGCCCCAATACGTATCAATTCTTTCCTTTTTGCTGGGGACCTCAGAAATCTGTACAGATAATGTATAAATTGAACCGATTGGACGTATAGTGCTCGCTTTGAAAAGTTTTATTTGGACATCGGAACTGAAACCAATTCAAAATGAACTCGGCAATCCGAATAAATTACAATTTATAATGTTCTAATTCAGGCGCGGATTAGTAAGGTGGAATTTCGGGGAAAATCTCGTTGGGTCGGTACTATTTGAAGCCATTTGGGCAGTTTGACTTTCAGAATTTGGCCCTATCCAAATTGAACCGGATTGATGTAACAACTTAGTTCGCGATTTGAAAAGTTCGGTTTGGAAATGCTAACTGAAACCAATACAAAATGAACTCTGAAATCCGAATTATTATTTTTGATAGTTTCCCGTCTGTACGTCCAAAAAGTACTAAACGTTAGTGAGTAACCTTACACCGTACGCTATTCGCAGGCTTAAACTGCTTAAGTGGGGCAGAGTGGGGATAAGCGTAACTGAGACGTAACCTTGGCGCATGAGAGGGAGAGAAACTGGACGCTTGCTCTCTGTTCCCTCCCATACTCCAGAGTTTAGGCCTCAGCTACGCTTATCCCCACTTAAGCAGTTTAAGCCTACAACTAGCGTACGCTGTAAGTTGGCTCAATATCACGCCGCCGCCAAGAAGTGAAGCAATGAAGATGGCAGCGCGCTGGAGCGGCGAGCCGCTTGCCACCGATCAAAAATAGTCAAATCGTCGCCTCCGGTCAAAAGTCTGTCAGCGCAAACGCTCTAATATTTTTATTTTTATTCTCCCAACAAAAACAGAAAGAAACATACGACCTCGCGTATGTAGACTTTTTCTGGCAAATCGAAATTATAATAGGTCAATATTGCGTTCCTGCCCAGGAAAAAAGAACCCATTGAAAAGGCGTCTTCATGAATTGCCTATCTGTCATTTGCAGATTGAGATTTTTAAAACTGAATCGGTTTGCGACTATGTGAATCGGTCTGTTTCGCGAATGGCTTCGAATCTGCAATGTTCTACAATTTTAATTTCAACCCAGGAAACAAAAATCCATTCACTTTCGTTTGAATGGGTTTTGATGACTTCTGAATTGAGTATCTGTCACTGGAATTCCAGATTGCCACCCATTGGTCAGGCTGACTTTTGAATAAAAACATGAGTCTTTTAATGGGCAAGCGTATTTTTTCTGAAACCCATTCAGCAGCGATTATGAATGGGTATTATCTGATTCAGGAATAATATTTCCTATAGAAAATTATTCATTAAAATTAAAATTTTGTGATTTAAATAAATAAAATTAGTAATTAAATTGACAACCTTGGCGCAAATCCTAGGATACATAGTCTACTTTTATTTTACGTTTATAAAATCTTATTGTCACTGAAAGTGAGAAATCGATAAGTTACAATCTTTAGGTTATGAAATTTGACATCCCTACTAAAAAAAAGTCAGGGATCGTCAGAAAAAAAGTCAGGACTTCTGACCATTTATGACCACTTTTGTTACGTTTCTCGACAGAAATCGTCAGGAAAAGTCAGAATTCATGAGTAATGTTCAGAAATCGTCAGAGCTTGGGTTCGAAGGATAATCCTTTTATTAGGGGTCCAAGAATAGAATGCCATAAAACCTAATCCCTTTTATATTTCCCAGTTTAATTACATTATTTATTTATATTTATTTATGCATATTCTCTTTTTACTTATGTTTAATTATTAATATTTATACATTAATTAAATGACTCTGAAGGTGAATCTGAAAATTTTGTCCGTTTCGACGTATCTCTTTCTCTTTACAAGATACATTATATTTATCCTAATTTAAAATATTGTAGGAAAATTTTTAGGTATCTGAAATCGTCGGAAGCCGCAGATTCTGAATTTCTAACTTTTGAATCTGTATATGCAACATTGAAAAAAAAATTATTTTCTATTTTTAATCCTTTTGGGTTGGCCTACCTGCGGTCCTAGCCGATGAGCTGCCTGATAGGATGTGAATTAGCATATCTTCAGAAATAGTCAGACTCGTCAGAAATGGTCAGGATGTTCAGGAATCGTCAGAACTTCTGACCATTTGTAACAATTCCTGACTTTTTTAGTAGGGATTCACCTTATATCAATCTGAAATTCACAAAAACTATCACTCGCGTTTTATTTTATAGAAATTATCTTTAAATTTTTAATTAGCAATGTGCACTGAATATAACCCTGCTAAAAATATCGGAAAGAGAACATAGAAATCGGATAGAGACCGGATACAAACCCGACAGGAACAATTTGCTTTTTATACGGTCCTATCTGGCTTCTATCCGGTCTCAGATACATATTTTCGAAATCTATCCGGTTTTATCCGGTTCCTATCCGCGAAAGAGGATCAAAAAATATATAGTGGAAATATTCTTTCTGGTTCTATCCGGTTTCTATTCGACAAATAGAACCATAAATTAAATATTGGAAAATTCCAAAGTTCATTTGTTTCCGTTTTCTATCCGATTTCTATAAGGATCTTGATAAGGTTTCTATCCGACAAATGGAACCACAAATTAAATATTTGTATACCTAAGTTCATTTTTGTCCGTTTTCTATTGGATTCCTATAAGGGTTTTGACTCTATGGTGATTGTCTTCGAGACGGAAGTGTACAATCTACCCGATCCTATCCGGTTTCTATACGAGAAGTAGAACCGCAAATTAAATATTTGCAAATATCCAAGTTCATTTTTATCCGTTTTCAATCCAATTCCTATAAGGATCTTGACTGGCTGGTGATTGAAGTGTACAATCTACCCGGTCCGATCCGGTTTCTATCCCAAAAATGGAACCACAAATCAAATATTTGCAAATAACGAAGTTCATTTTTATCCGTTTTCTATCCGATTTCTATAAGGGACTTGACGCTGGTGATTGAAGTGCCGGACAGGAATCAGATAGAAGTATCTTGCAGATCCAGATATAAATCGGATAGGAATCGGATATAAACATTACAAGATACCGGATAGAACCCGGTTAGGAGTCCGATACAAGTCGGGGACAAAAATCGGATACTGTCCGGCTAAGACCGGATAGAATTATTTTCTGGACTAGATACAAATTGGATAGGAATCTGATAGAAACATTATATGAAACCAGATAGAATTCGGGTAGAAGCCGTATAGGAATCAGATAGAAGTATCTTGCAGATTCAGATATAAATCGGATAGGAATCGGATATAAACATTACAAGATACCGGATAGAACCCGGGTAGGAGTCGGATACAAGTCGGGAACAAAAATCGGATACCGTCCGGCTAAGGCCAGATAGGAACTCACTTCTATCTGGTTCTTATCCGATTCCTATCCGACATTTCAAGCAGGGAAGTGAATGGTACTGACGCTGTAAGTGTATATCTTATAATTCCTGCACAGGATAATTTATTGAAATTGTTGTGAAAAGAGAACTACAACTTCATAATCATTGAATTTACAAATAAATTGTTTCATCATTTATAATATATTACAATATTATTTCCTTTGAATTTCTATCATTTTTGTTTAATCTGCATTTTCCTATTAAAACTTATTACTTCATACTTCTCATTCGAAACAATTGATTCTTTAAAATTGTAATCTGCATATTCCCCTCAGTTGAATATAACATAAGGTAACCTATACTTGGCAGATTCACGCTCAATTAAAGTGGCTATGTGTGAATCGTATTTTTACCATTGGATGTGATATTTTAAGACCACCATTTCATCCTGAATTTCAACCCATTCATGCGTAACTTAATGAATCGTACAATGCCCATTGGAATCATTTCAGGTTAGTCAGTCTCATTCGACTCTATTCACTCAGCATTTTGATGAATGAGGAATGGCAGATTTAAAGCACCGCGCACAGGTGACAAATTCAAAATGTGGCCAACCGATTGGATTTTCATTCTTTCAATCTGCAAATGACAGGTACGCAATTCAAATTGACTAACTTCTACCGGTTCTTTTTTCCTGGAAAGGAAATTCATATTGAATCGGCTTACCTTTTTTTTGAATGAGACCGACGTTTCCGAAGTAAGGCTGCCATATTTTGCATGATTTTTAAAATTTATAAATTATTGAGAGATTAAAAGTAATCATACGCAAGGTTACTAGATTCCTTTTGCTATTTTAGTTCTAGAGGATGAAAAGGCTTTTGCGGCTTATAAGTCTGACAAAAAATAATGAGTAAAATTCTGTTAGAAACCAATCGGCGGCAATCTGGAATTCCAGTGACAGATACGCTATTAAAACGACTTCGAAACTCATTCGAATCAAGTGAATGAATTTTTGTTTTCTGAGTGGAATTATTAAATAATTCTGGTACAATGGCATTTTTGTAATAAAATATTTTATAACCTTTTGTATTTCGTAATGAAAATGAGTTAACCCTTTTTTAAATCACTTCAATTAATGTGTTTTGGTCCCATTTTTTTCTATGGCAACAAAGGAATACGAATTGTTTAATTTGTGGGAGATTCTGCTAGACTTTACCCAGGGGAACTGTAATATAAACAAAAGTTTTAGTTCGATCGGATTACTTTTTCCTGCACGGAGTACGTGTCCCGAGCTGAAAATCAATTTACATTTTTTCGAAATTGCCGTCCAGTGGATGCTGAGATATCTATCAGCAAATATATGAAAATTAGTGCAAATTTAATTGTTTACAACGCTATAACTTGAAAACGGTTCATTATAAAAAAGTGTAAAATGAAAAAAATCTTTTTCTGATTCAAACTTACACAAAAATATTGTATACGATTTGTTTCACAAATAATTGTGTACCTCAAAAAATTGCTTAAAAATAAATGCCATCTTTTTGAAAGTGTACCCTGGATATTCATAATCAGGGGTCTTTTATCGACATTTCAAGTCAAATGTTACCTTCTAGAGTCTAGACCTCTCAGTGCACACAGAAGTATTATTAGCGGCTCTATAAAGACTGTTCGTCTTTAAAAAGCGAGAATAAAATCATTTTTTCTAATATTTAGATATGAATTAATTCAACTTATAAAATAATTTCATGTTCTATACAAGTTTTTAAACAAATTTTTGAACATCAAAAATATATATACACTTTTTTTTAGATTCTTAAACATATATTAACAATCAAGCAAAATTTTTTATCATACAATATATGGTAATTGACTTCTAATTGTGCCGATAAGAACACGTGCATTTACTTTAGTTAGATGACTTAAATGTAAATATACACCAAATTAATTAGGATGATCTCTTACTACGTACTTTAATTTTCAACTTTTTAGAAATTTTGTACATGAAGAGTACTTTTGCACGTTAAATGATGAGGAATTGCGAGATTTATCTTATAATAATTCACCGTTTTCCATTTTTCTACAAGTACGTAATTTATAAATATAATTCTTAATAAATTATACATTATTTTATAAAGTTCCAAAATAGATTGATTGAAAATATTACCTGAGATGTTAGCCCGGCAAGTGCAGCGTAACTGATGCTTTGTGGAATCATCGTTAGTCCTATAGTGATTCCAGCAACGAAATCCGAAACGGCTTGAAATTTTGTATACTTAGGTAGCCAATTCAGTACCGGAAAATATTTGGCACACACATTTTTATTTTCTGTTGACTTTTTTGCCACATCTTCTTTTGAAGATTTTAGATCTGTGGTCATTTTGAAAAGAACAAAATTTTTTGTTCAAAGATTAATTATTTATGCAAATTAGAAGGGTCATGGAATTCCCACCCAGAGTCCCGAATTTTTTAAGGCTTGTTCCAATTTTGCACCGCGCTACGACAATACGACAATTCAAGACTGAGATTTCTTTCCTACCTTTACTCAAACGCAGTTAACTCATGCGTTATCATGATTAGATATCTTAAAAAGCTCATTGTAAACGATGGAAATTAATTAAAAACACGATTTTCCTAGCTGTCTGTTCTTCTTAACGCCATCTTGTGTTGACAATCTGATAAAGGTGCTTACTGCTTACTAAGTTGTAAATCCGAAAGAGCACGTGTCAATTTTTATCCATATCATTCGCAATACAATTAAGTACATATCCTTTTTAATCGTTTCTTTATACCATCCTATCCTTCGTGTATCCATCTCAATCTTTTTCTACCTCTTTCTTAATATAACTAACAGCCTATCCTTTTTAATACATTCCTCTCTATCCCAACAAATTCCTAATCTATTCATGTAAATATTTATATGTCCTTGTTATTAATATACCGTAAAACAGGGTCAAGTCGCTCATGTAGTGTAAAGTTGCTCACCAAAAAATTCGCACCAAATAAGTTTCAAAATAAAGTTTGTCAGCTCTACTAATTAAAACAATTGATAATCTTTTACTTTTTCCCCAAGGAAATTTAATATTGAATTTTAAAATATAATTTTAGGGGTGAGCAACTTCAATCATTAAAAATTCACAGAAATTGCAACCACGTTTCATTGGTTCCTTAGTAAAACATTATAAGACTGATATTTTTACTTCACGCCATTGAACCTTTTAGCTGATATTCATATCCCGATAGCAAAAAACCCCCAAAAATGTATAACACGTACTATTATGATATTCACCAACTTTAGATGCGTTTATCTCGAAAAGCAGTTTTTTCGAAGTTCCAAATTCAACAATTCGCTGGCGACTCGTTTTTCAACCTAAAGGGTTCACCTTGGGCTTAAAATTCCGAGAATTTATCCAGCTATATGACCCTTTACGTAACTCCGTATGGACTAGATTTCTTACAGACTCTTTGGTCACTAAATCCGAATCCAAAAACGAAATCTTTCGATCACGTCAGGTTTTTGATGAAATTGACGTGTCTTGTCATTTTCTTTTGAAAAACGTACGGCGCGAACGTGATGTTCTGGAGACTTCGAATAGGGATAAAATTAAAGCTTATCCCTCATAGGTACGTAGGAAATTCTAAATGTCAGTTTTCTACACTTTCTACGTATAATAAATGACTTTTCTTATGAACTCCTTATATTATTTTTTGAACGGCATAGCAAAAACTTGTTACCGCTCACGATAGAGGCGACTGAAACATTATTCTTAGAAGTTTATATAAAGTTATTATTATTATATATTATTATATTGAACTGAGTAGAATTGAGTGAATTTAGAAGAATTTAACAAAATTAGAAAAAATTTAGGGCGAATTCCAAATGAATTGCAAAAAATATTTGAAAATCTCTTCAAATCTTTGAAACCCTACAAAGTCCCTCACTTCTTGTGAATACATTTTTTGAAATCCATTGAAATATTAAAATCCCTTAAAATTATTAAAACCCTTGCAAATTCCTTGAAAATGTTTAAATCTCTTGAAAACGCGTTGGAATCTTCTAAAATACCCTAAAATATTTCGAAGTCTTTAAAACCCCGTCGAGCCATTGAAACAAATTAAACATTTCTGGGACTCGTGTAAAATTTCCTAAAATATTTCAAATCCTTTGATATCTTTTGATATTCCTTGAAACTTTGTAAAGCTCTTGAAAATTCCTGGGAATCTTTTAGAAGACCCTAAAATATTTAAAATCCTTTGAAGTTCCATTTAATCACAGAAACCAATTCAAAAATTTTTTGTAATCTTTTAAAATAACCTAAAATATTTAAAGTCCTTTTAAAATCTTTTGAAATTTGGCAATGCTCTTAAAACTGCTAAGGAAGTTGACAAAATACTTTAAAATATTTCAAATCCTTTGACCATTTTATCAATTGATCCGCAGGGCCACTTAAATGAACACTTTAAAAAAATTAAATCCATTTAATCAAGTAGAATTGAATAAATTTAGAAGAATTCAAATGAATTTCAAAAATTCAAGCGAATTCATAAAATTCAAGAGAATTCCAAAGAATTCGAAATACGAAATATACCTCACTTTCCGTGAATAAATTATGTCAAATCCACTAAAGTGTTATAAAATCCCGTGAAATTCTGTGATGATATTGACTGAAATCCTAGAAAATGTATTAAAATACATTGAGAGCTTTAAAATCCCTTAAAATCATTGGGATCCTCGGAAATCTTATAAAATCCTGTCAAATCTGTTAAAATACACTCGAACTCTAAAGATATGAGAATCTCGGGAATAGGGAACTCCAAAGATACGAGCGTGAAAGTTTAGCGACGTTTAGATTTCGGGGGTAATACTTGAGAACGCAGCAGGCCTACTACGCGCATGCGCGCGTATGCACTTCGCACTGAACAAACGTCGAGAATTCGACGTTTATTCGCGCGCGCCTCACTCTCGAATAGGGTGGGGGTACAAGGGAAAAAATTCCGCTCGCACCTTTGGAGTCGAGACGCTCGTATCTGTGGACTGCTCGTATCTTTGAAGCTCTTCTTTTTCGAGTTCGAGTGTTATAGATCCTGTAAAATCGTTCCATATCTTCCGAAATTCTAGAAAATTCTCTATCCTAAAATATTTTCATCGTTTTGAAATCCCTTTAAATGAAAAAATTCAAAAAATTCCTTGAAATCGTTTAAAATCCCCTAAAATATTTCAAATTAAAAGTTGATGAAAAAGACTTAGAAGTTTTGAAAATACCCTATAATCTTAAAAATCCCTTCAAAATATTGAAATCTATTGAAAGAGAAGTGACTTACGTAATATCTTCATTTAAAAAAGTGACTAAAAAGTTATTTGAGAAAAAAAGTTACTGATAGTGACTGTTTAGCAGCCCTAATTATTGTTTACAATTACTTCTTGGAGAAATTCATTGATTGTCGGTATTTTTTCTCAAAATCCCTGATTCTTGGAAGTTTCGATCATATCATAAATTTTGTTATAGTTCCGTTATGGGCTGCAAATAGGGTACCATAGGGACCAAATTTTGAAAATAGAGTTCTTTAGGGACCTCAACTGAATATAGGGTACAATAGGGGATATAGGGACCGGTCTGTGTGGCCCTGCTTGTTAAAAAAAATTGCCAAAAACGTCAATTTACTCAAAAACCTGACGCCATACAAAGATTTAGATTCAACAACTAAAAACTACGGGAAATACCTATTTCTATTTCCAGTTTATGAATGAATTTTTTTGTGGCCCTGTGTTATTATTCAACTAACTGAAATCATCTGTAATGTCAAACGTACGAAAATATTTGTTACGAAGATTATTCAAATATTTATGATTTGATGAATTGTTTAATGTCGTGTCATGAATACAATTTTTTACTATGCAATAAAATGTGATCTTTTTTAGGTTCTTCAAAATGCTTCTATTTTTCACCATCAGTCTGCATGCCTGTCTAAGTCGCAAGACGTCCCGTCGACGCATGCAAGATTAATCGCGCGCTAGAAGTTTAAGTTTCACAGTATTTTTAAACAATTGATTTATTTGAAACAAGCCTTGACAGAACAAGTTTGATACATTTCTGAACATCTTCTCCATATAAAGTTTTTGTTTGCTCAAATTTCCCTCGAGAAATGAACAGTACCTTAAAGAGAAATGTTGACGCCCTGGCCTGGGCAATCAAGTTTTAGTATATACCCCTCCCCCCCCCCCCAAATCCTGCAGAAATTGGGCTTGGAATAATATTTTTTTACTTTATTTTAAAGAAATCCAAACGTAATCGTGACGCTTATTTGATTCATCAGTACATTCGAATTAAAATTATTTAATCGAATCGCTCTCTGTTATAAGGAAGACAAAGAATTGATAAGAATGCATGAAACACAGTAGATACTGCTTATATTCATTGTCAATAGATTTATTGCATGATTTATCTGTATTCATACAGCTTAAACTTTATTAGACTTACATATTTCCTAAATTAAATTTGAAGACCTTTTCACATTGATGCTAATTGCAAATGTATACGATTAATACATACACGAAATACTTTGTACAAACTCTGAGCGAGATAAAAAAAGAACAAATTTGCACTGGTTGAGCAACCAGTTAATTTATTACCCCAATGTTAGAAGCTAAGGAAGCTTCTAAAGTTAGGATTACGTGGAAGAACTTACTGTGGAACGAATGCAAGGTGCATCAAACCTAGTCCATATTTCTCTTTTAGAAAAGATTTCATGAAAATATTAATAATCGGTAACGGATTTTCTACCGAATTTATGTATAAATATAAAATGAAAAATAAAAAGGACGCAGATAAAGACAATATTAAAAATAATAATCGTTGTTAATAAATACTAATATAAAAAATTTAAAATTGATCAAAACGAACCTGACCTTATCCGGCAGGTCAAATTTAACGCAATTTTTTGTTGATCTGATCGATAAGTTGGTCTACCCTCTGGGAAGTTCCACGAAACTTATTAGGTTCAGGGCCAATCATCTGTATCAATTGTGGCACTTCCTGTCCACTGATTTGCGTGAAACGAGCGAGGGCTTTCATGCAGGCAAAAAGTTGCTCTTCATTGGGGTTCCCATTGAAAAATTGAAGAAGAGCCATCGTCAATTCCACGGCGACGTCATCGAAAACCTAATCAAAAGATAGAATTAAAATAAATTTCATGTGTAAGGGAAGCTTGGAATGGTTTCTAATTGTTCGTCTTTTCGAGAAGAGACACTGCGCACATCTTGTAGGCTGATTACGCCGGAAATAATGACTGAATAACGACTTACCCCCGCATATAAAATGTTTTAGAACTTGGACAGGTACCTTAGAAATGCTGCCTTTTGGTAAAAGTTGCCGTAGTATTTTGTTTTTGTGCATTTTCTGAAAAATAGCATTCAATCCCTGAAAAAGTATTCGTTCCCTGCTCGTGCTTTTGAATTTATAAACTGCCATCGATTTTCTTTTATTTTTTCTAACATAGTCTTGCACAGCGAAAACATTATGTGGCATTATGTGCTAAACCGAAATAGACATTTTATTAAGCATGTGCACTAGCTATCTCACCTTAAAAATTTCAAATAGTTTATAAAATCGACAAAAATAGACAAATTGTTTCACATAATCTATTTTAACAGAGAAATCTAAGTGCAATGTAGAAAAAAATGAAGTTGAATCTGCAATTGTTTACTCATCATTAGATATTTTAGATTTTCTTTCGCTTTAA
>CAKNWU010096564.1:0-10108 GCA_932072015.1 Andricus quercustozae | reverse complement strand
TTAAATATTAACCAGATGTATCAATGCATTATACATTAAACTTAATACTAAAATAAAATTTAATTCACAATTTTGAAATCCAAGAGCTATGGCGCGCTTTTCTCATCTGTTGGTTCAATGAAAATTTGACCTGTGCTTTGTCGTCCATTTAGTATCATTCATAGTATAAATGTCAATGTCAGTTCTGTTTGTCATCGTCCTATTTATTATTGGGAACTTCTCAGATTTTAAAATGTAATAGTTTAGTTTGGAGCCTCTCAAAAAATTTTGTGAGGCTCAGATTTTGGACTATAGTTCGATATTGAATCCTTACTTTATGTAACTTTCATTTGTTACATTGTTTGACTCTAATAATGTCTATCTTTTGACACTACGTAATTTTAATTACAGGTAATAACAAAAAAATTTTTATGTTACATAGTTAGGTTATTGTAATTTAGTTTTTAATTTATCATATACAAAACATTTATTTTAGAAATTAAAATTTTCCTGATGAAGGCCCGCAGTGAGAGCCGAAACGTTGAAGAAAATAAAAAACGATTTTAAACAACTACAATCGTTTCTTTATGTTTGTTTTTATCGGACCGTAAGACCGAAGAAAGAAAAGCTTTTTAGCTCTTAATTTTGAATTTATATCAACGGTCGGAGAAAAAGGAGAAACAACTTGGAACCTCGCTCCAAAAAGTTGGTTTAGAGGCCTGAGTTTCCGAGAACTTCTGGTATTAACCATAAGTAAGAATAAAGAATTTACTAAGTGAGTGCGTGTACGCGTTGGTAGTGAAACTCTATAAAAATCAAATAGAATCTTTTATTTTTTTTGTGAAATTCGTTTTTTTTTGTAGGAAAAAAAAAACTAAAATTGTCGCGGAAGAACAAAAGTACATTAAATTAAAAACGCTGAAAGAAAAGTAGAGACATTCATTAAAATCGAAGATTTGAGCACATTCACGGATCACGTGATGTAGAGAAATTTGGTGAATTTTTCAATTTCTACAAGAACCTAAGAAGCATAAAGATGGCCGTCGTGACGCAAAACAGGGACGCATGTTGCTGCGCGAGTAGCGTGTTTGGAGTAGGGGTCGTGCACATAATACGTAACGCGTTTTCCTTTTGTTTGAATAAAGACGACAATAAACTTGCCATGAAGCCAAAAGGGATACAACGATATAAACAAAATAAAAACGCGTTACGTATTATGTGCACGGTCCCGTAGAGGGGAAGCGATTGCGCCTGCGCAAGTATTCGAGAGTGTAATACTCGGTCGGCTTCTCTTGCGCTGCGAGAGAGATATTGCTGCATCGAGGCCTCTCTCCACCATTGTCGCGCTGCATGAAGTTGGCTGACATGTCTATACTTCTGTCGGCCTGTTGTATAGTATGAAGAGAGACGAGCGCCGCTGCTCTGAAATAAATGTGTGTATATGTATATACTGTAATACACTGTGTGAGAGAGAAAGCTAGCGCGCGCAAAGTAGCAAGTTTTAAATAATAACTGGCGTGTTTGAGCGATTAAATTTACGTTATATTTTGTGTGTTCAAATAATAAATTATTTTGCAGTACTGCTGAGACAGTACACACTTAGCCATGGAGGGCTGCGTAGAGTCAGTTAGACAGAAGCTCTGGGAGAGACACCAACTGGCGAGCCTGCCATCAAGCTTGGGCGTTTATCTTTTTCGCAGTGAAGGGACGTGGTCGTTATTGTTTTCAAACAAGAGAAGTGTCTTAGTTGGTGAGAAAATTTAAATATATTTATTTATTTATGAAAAAACTTAAGTTTCTTTAGAGTTTTACGTATTGGTTGCCGCGTTTGGTTGACTTGATTTCATAGTGGTGACTAGAAAATTAAAGGTTCATGTGCACATGTCGAAGAGAGAGATAGAGTAAAATAAAACAGTCACTGGTGTTGATTTCAGGCAAGCCTCACACTTAAATTTCAAACATACGATTCTCCGAGGGGTCAGAGTAACTGGTAATACTTCCATAGTACCAGCGAATCTGATTATAGTGCTTGGCATTGGCAGCTCATTATTTGACGTCTTTGCCATTCCCTAGTTACATATAAGAAAGCTAGTCGACAGGCGTCTTATATAGTAGCACAGGTTTAATTAATATTTTATTTACAGGCATCAGTGTACTTAACACTGAGGAGCTAAATTGGTTATTCGCTACAGCTGCCAATGTTCTAGCTGCTGTACTGATGTTAAGAAAGAGTTGCTGGTGAGAAAACAACTGGTGGCGGTGAGAGCATCATGTCAGCTGCTGGGACACTAATTCAGACGCCTGCTGTCACTCCCAGCAATTTAAAGGAGACTGAGAGGGTGGCATCCGACGTTAACATCGTCGAACAGGCTGCAAACACCACCTTAGCGAGCCGGAGTATGGTCCCTGTCTCGTCGGCCATGAGGAGCGAGGAAAAGGCAGCAGAAGTTGGAAAGAAAGGTGGAGAGATGTCCTCATTCGAAGAAACTATCCAGGGAACGTTGCGGAAATTCAGGGCTGCTCTTCAGAACAGCTGTGAAGATGTCCTGAAGTCGTTCGCAGTGACACTGAACGAATCACGCAAGGAGGAGCAGCGTAGAACTGAAGTCACTGCGGCCGCCACACAAGTAACACCTCCCAGGGACAACTTGGAGTCGGCGCAAACCACTCCTTCACTGACGGAGAGATTTGCCGCTGATAATGCAACACAAACAACTCCAAAGATATCTGACAAACCTGTTGTGGTGGACACACAGAGTCTACTGACCATTGCCGAGACTAACTCCATTCTGAAAAGGATTGAGTCTATGGCGGAGGGAGAAGTTGAGGATGACGAGGAGGTTAAAAATGGCCAAGAGGACCACGGAAGTATGAGCGGAGCTGACCCTACACCTGCGTTCTCCACGATGATGAATGAGCCTTGGGTGGGCCAACCTGGGCTCAGAGATGACTTAAATAAGGGCATATCCGAGGTTCTGACTCAAGGGGTAAACTAAATCGGGACTTCAAGTCAAAATAAGGTAGCTGGTAGCTTGCAGCTCGATGTAAATAATATTGAAACTATAGTTAATAAGCATTTGCAACGTGTGATTGACCAAGAAAGGTTGTTTTCGAGAGGTAATTTATATTCAAGCAGTTCTCCGATTAATCAAAGTAACAGCAGTTTGAATAACTCGAGTATAATTCAATTAGAATTGAGCAATAACGATATTAATCATAGTTATCGACTTACACAATCTAATAGATTTGAGTTGTTTGAAGATTATTTTATGAGGAAATTGATAGCGAAACGCTTGGATTACGTATTTGACGGAAATTTGTCGAAAGTGACTCATGTGAATAAACTTGAATGCGATAAAAGTAGAACTAGAGATATAATAATAAATCATATTGACCAAGGGTTTCATATGAGAGCTATAAGCCTCTCTGAGCCGAAAGAAATGCTTGAAAAGCTGAGACAAATTAAGATGGTTGAAATAAAAATAAGCTCACATTCAGCTCAGAGAGACTTATACACATTGAAGTACAGACCTGGCAAAGAGACTGCTTTAGAGTTTTGCGATAAATTTGAAAGTATGGTCAGAAGCTTTGAAGGGCTACCTTCTGGAGAGAAAATTACTGCAAGAGAGAAAAGAAGTTTATTTTTCAACGCTGTAGCTAACAGCATTCCAGAAATAAAATCAGCTGATTGCATTAACTTGAATGCTTGTGGAAACCCTATGTCACTATCCCAACTAAAACACTTTCTTCTTCAGATGGAGCCAAAGACAAGCGGGGACTGCAGTGCTAATTTCTCGGCTAGTCGAGGTTTTGGAAACGCGGATGCCTGCTTTGAGTGTGGGAAAAAACCGACCACTTAGCCAGAAATTGTCCAAATCCGCGACCAAATGTGTGCCATTTCTGTCGCAAAATGACGACACATATCAGGAAGAATTGCCCTGAAAGGCTGAGACAGCTAGCCGCTCGTGGAAGGAGCAGAGGACGTGGCAGAGGTGGACGCTCTGGTGCATATGGAGGGAGTCGAAACCTCGAAAGAAGTTTTAGCCCATGGAGCTAGTCTGCGCCGCCCAAGCGCCAAGCCGACAGGGAAAACTGGGATAGCGAAAGGTCCCCGAAACGTCCTGAACGTGGCAGCAATAGTCCGCGTGGTGGCGGCAGCCCACGAGGTGGTTCTCCTAAAAGAGCCTTCAAGCAGAAGCATGGTGATGGAAGAGGTAGTCGGGGCAGGGGCCACAGCCAAGGTAATAAGATCAAAGGTATGTTCAGTGATTTAAATATAAATTGTAATTTTATAGCTGATGCGACTAACCTTGACGATAATATTTTGTTTGAAAAATTTATTGTGGACTCAAGAGCAACGGATCACTTAAATAATTCGCGTCTAATATTTAAAAGCTTTGACTCGGAAATAAAAACTGTAGTTGTATGCGCGAATAAGAATATGATAGCTAAACTCCCAACTCAAGGCGTTGGAAAGTTTGAAATCGAGTTAGAAAACGGAAAAATTGTTGAACTTGATAACGTCTTACTGGCGAAAGACTTGACAAAGAATTTACTCTCGCTGCGTAAGTTCGTTAACGAGGGACTCAGTGTTTATCTTGACAAGAGAATCATTAATATTTACGATCCTTTAACAAACGAAATTTTTCTAAAAGGACTGTACGAAGAACCTTTCTGGACTGTGCAGTTGAAAGTTAAAAATTCAAATAAAAGTTGTAAAGAAATGCGCGTTTTTATAACTGAAAATAAAGCTGAATGTAATTATTTCACTCGAAGCAAAAGGTTAGACTCTTTAGAAGGTGTGGAACTACAAAATCTTGAGTCTGACGAAAATATAAATTCAAATTTAAATTCTGTTGAGAATGTTCAAGAAATCGTGGATAGTATGAGTGATTCTATTAGTCAGGAGAGTACCCTACACATTGAAAATAACAATTTACTTACTACCGTAAGAGATAGACAGATAAATAAGCTCGATAGCGCAGAGAACGTTCTAGATTCAAGAATAAATCTTTCGGAAAAACAGTGAAGTTACAAAGATGACAGAAAAAACACAGTGCTGTTATGGCACATCAGGCTAGGTCATGTGGGATTTGAAAAGATTAAACAGTTAACTAAGATCTATCCGGAGATTAAAGATCTAAAGTTATCCGATTTTGATGAGAGCTTGAAAGAGTGTGAAATTTGTAAAGTGCCAAAATTAAATAAGTTGAAATTTAACAATAATCGCACTAGAGCATATAGACTGTTACACACTATTGAAGCTGATATAATGGGAGAGATTAGCCCTGCCTCACATTCCAAAGGTTATAGATTCATTGTAGTTTATGTTGACAATTATTCACGGTTAGCGATGACTTATGCATTAAAGCATAAGAGCGAGGCGGCAGAAACACTCGACTCGTGTATTCAAATGGCGAGAAATCTACACGGTACAGATCTCAAGATTTGCTATCTCGAATGTGACCAGGGGACCGAAATTACTGGACAGCAAACTCTTGAGGTCCCGAGAAAATACGAAGCAGAGTTGAGGACAGTCTGCCCCGCGACGCCTCAGCTGAACGGTGTAAGCGAGCTTTTCAATCAATCGATACAAAAACGTGTTCGTGCTTATCTTTTGCTTATAACTTAACGCCACATAAGGCAAACAACGGACTGTCGCCGCTACTTAAATTTAAACTAGATTGCAGATCGAATATAAACCAACTGAAAAGGTTTGGATGCATCGCGTTTGCAAAAGTAAACAATAAACCCGAAACAAAGTTCGGAGCGATTTCGATCAAAACTGTGTTGGTGGGTTACACGTATACGGGTTATCTCTTGTTGCGGCCTGAAGATGGAAAAATATATGAAAGCCGGAATGTTTATTTTATTGAACGTTACGTGTATGGTGACGCGTTTAGTCGAATTAAAAACTGGGAAATTACAAACCATGTTATAAACGAAAGAACTTGGTTTTCGAACGAAGAAAGGACGTCAGAAAAGGGGAATTTAACGAAGTTGTCGCAGTCAAACGTACACGTGGTAGACCGCGAAAGTCCGAGAAGTTAAAAGAACTCGAGAGTAATAAAAGAGAAGTCATATTTGCGTTAGTTGACTGAAACGATTTTGAGACAGCTAACTGTGACGTGCAATATCATGCGTTGCTTGCTAGCTTGCACGGTGATCCAAAAACTTACCTCGAAGCAATGTCGAGTCGTAAAAGCTCTCAGTGAAAAGAAGCTTTTAAGGGCATGTGATACTTAAAAAATTATCGATTTTAGCAGTGTTAGGTTCCTCCGGCTTTTTTCCTACAATAATAAAGATTTTGCCTTAAAAATTTTGGGAATGATATCGAACATGCTAACGGACGTCCCCGAACTCTTCTGTTTTGGAATCATTAAAAAAAAATTCATTTTGATAAATTTGATTAATATGTGTGTATTTTGAGGTTATGTGTGTTACAATTCTCCCCGCAGCTTTACTTCCAAACTACACAATATTTTTGGTCGAAAACTTAGGACAAGTAATAAAACATAGTAACTAATGTCCCGGAACTAAGCTTGTTTGTAGGCAATCCAAAAAATATATCTCATAAATAATTTAATTTATGCTCGTTAGGACGCCCTCTATGCCACACTATCTAGTAGAATATATTATTTTGCTATTATCCCTTAAAAAAAGAGTTCGGGGACGTCCGTTATTCTATTTTATAGCATCTCCGAATTCAGTTTTTAAAAATTTTAAGTTTTGTGGACAAAAACCCGGGTGAACTGAACCCGATTGAAGTATCACATGCCCTTAAGAAAGAGATCGATTCATGAAAGAAAAATGAAGTTTTCAGTATTGTTATGAGGCCCACTAAAGAAAGCTTAGGCGTTAAGCCAAATATAATCGACGCGAGATGGGTGTTGAAAGAAAAATCAAATCCAGATGGTACAGCAGAGTTTAAAGCCCGATTAGTTTGTGAAGGTTTTAAGGACATTAATAGCTACGACTTGCGAGAAACATACGCGCCGGTATCGCGATTGGTTCTAGTTAGAGCGTTATTGGTAATAGTTAATAAATTCGGAATCATTTTATGGCAATTGGATGTGAGAACAGCGTTTTTACACAGCCCCTTAAAGCAATAAATCTTTATGGAAATTCCTGAAGGTTTTGGGTTTCCGGAGGGAGAGAGAAAGGAATTGGTATTGAAATGAGAAAAATCGTTGTATGGATTGAAAATTAGTCCGAAAAATTGGAATGAGTACTTCACTCGGGTAGTCGAGAGTATGGGCTTAAAGGCTAGCTAAAGAGATCCTTGTTTATTTACTCCCGTCACAGATAAAATTTACGTAGTGCTTTTGTTGTACGTTGACGATATTTTACTTGCTGGAAACGATGAAAACGCCATGTTGGTACTAAATTGAGACACTTATCAAAGAAGGAAGAGCACTATGTAAAAGAGTGCGTTAAGCGAAAATTTGTAGATGTCTAGTGGATAAGATCAAAGGAGCTAATCGCAGATATTTTTAGGAAGCCAACGCCCATAACACGCTGGAAGCACCAGTTCCCGTTAGATCACTGAAGTTAAGCAGTGTTGGGCGCGGTTAGTACTTGGATGGGTGACCGTCTAATACTACTGCGTTGCTGTTAGCGGTCATGGGTGTGGTGAGCCCACACTTGTAGTTATTTACTACAAGAAACTATCCACCTAAAAAACACTACCCGAAGCGGGTAGTGTCACGCTTACCCCTAGAGGCTCACCGAAAGGGAAATAGCTTAATGATATATATATATATATATTTGCCCTTTGATACTCATGATAAACTAACTAAAATGATATTAAACGTTTGATTTCTATTTGTCTTTAGATAAAACTGACTAAAATGGAGATCGACCCACATCCAGAGTGTCCTGATGAAAGCTGCTTCATAAAACAAAACAATTGTTTCTTGATCTTTAAGATAAAAATGTACCTGTTTAGGTTACGTAGTTTCATAAATCATTAGATTGTACGCTTTCTGCGGGAGGGAGTGTTAGAATATACCATGTATAATGAGCAACTCAAACGCCAACTATGCGAGCGGCCTAGCGCTTCTTTCCATGTTGGCCACAGGGCCTTTAGTCTGTCGCTGAACCTGGTCAAGGACCGTTGTACTATTGATTTCAAATAATAACGTTCTTTGTCTTTTCACTATTACATTGTAGTTGTTTGTCTGCACCTTAACCCATTCCAAAAGTTTTCATGATCCCAATAATATGTATTATTAATGGGATCAAAGCTTCTGTTTGGAATTTGAGTTAGGTCATGGAGTGAGAGTTGGTTATTTTGAGTTTGAGTTGGTTCAGTATATGTTGATTGAGTCAGTCTGCCTCTGTCTAACCTATTGCTTTTTATTGGGGTTTCTATATTTTTCCTGAAGAAACCTCTAGCGCGACCTATCGACCTTTTAATTACCTTTGGAATGGTGCCTATATTTTGGGTTGCGGTTAGGACCTCATTTCCAATAGTAGGTCTTGCTGTGGCGTTGTGTAAGTTTATGTTTTGGGTTGGAAGTGCAGCGGCACCTTCCAAATCTAGGTTCTCGTGATCGTTTTGCATGGCTGCAGGTTTCGGCATTGTAATTTTAATTTTCCCTGATCTCAATTTCATTTAATTTTAAAATTGAGTTACTATTTTCACGAAAAATACACCCTATATTCTCGTTCGATGTGGTTTTTTTAATTTCAAATTCCGATTTCGTTATAAAAATCTAAATTTAAATTATAATTTGGTATTAAATTAATTCTCGAGTTAGAAAATATGTTTGTTTTCTTCATAGGACCCTTTACTTAGAAGATACGTTGCGTAAACCTTAGCGCGACTGGCGAGTATTGCTCGCTGTACGTGCAAACTTGTTTACGAGCTTGAACGATTCGTTTCGTTCGGCGCTAGAAATATCTAACGAGAATCAAAATTCAATATGTTTTTCCCCTTCCAGGTTTCCCTTCAATAATTTCCTGTTGCTCTTTTATAAATCTATTTATTTTTCAAACGCTAACTTTTTAAGTTTACAAACAAATATATAATAATTCTTTCCAAGATTTTTTATACTTTATAAATCGATTCTAGATTTATTTTTGCTGGATTTTACCTCCATTTTAATAATTTGGAAGTGAAATATTTTAAATTAATTTTCGGTTTCGTTTTTATACTTATTTTGGGTTTTCTCAAGATTTTTATCTTTTTCAAAAGGTCTCGAAAAATATTGGAGCATGTTATTACATATACAAATGGCACATAATCGTCAGTAATAAATGGCACATAATCATCAATAATAAGTCAAATACAAATCCTCATTGCACATATAAATCAATTTCCATAAATCATTGGCACAAAAAAAATCATTTGCCTAGGCACAGAAAATCATCAAATTGGCATGAAGGCACATATAAATCAATAGTATAAATCAATCACGATATATCATAATCATAATCCATTACCAATTTGGCAAGGCACATATAAAATTACTTTTCAGAAGTATATTCATCAAAAATGATGAGAATTTCAGGCAATTAGCAAGGCATGGATCAAATAGCATGCAAAAAAGATTGAAAGAAAAGTTCGCAAAGTCTTAGAGTAATCCTATAGGTTTTATTTGAGTTTAATTTGCGTCTTTTTCTAGGCAGGTTTTTGAAATTTTTCATAGGTAAAGTGTGGAATTTTAGGTTGGGCGCCAGGTATTACGGGGGTAATGCCAAGAAGGGAAAATAGAAAATGGAAAGCCAAGAAAGTGTAGAACACAAGTGAAGAGATCGAGTTAAAAGATAACGTGGCATTTATTTTCACTTACAGGGTCTTCAGAATCTGGAGGCTCGTGACCAAGAGCCAATAGATTGTCATAGAGGGCGGAAGGCCCGGCGTTTGATGGTGGTCCTAAATGAGACCGTGGTGGAGTCGGTTGGAGGTCTTCCCCAGGAGCAGAACGTAGGTTGGGATTGTGACACGGGTTTGCACTGAAGAGTCCTAGGCACTGAATTACCTTCACTTAGCGATAGAGCAAGACTGACGACGACGCGACGGGTCTCGTTATCGTCGCGGGCTTCGGGACCCCTCGGGGGGTTCCGCCTTATCTCGGGTGCGGACCGGCAACCCTATCATGCAGGGCCGTGCCGAGTTCCTATT
>CAKNWU010096507.1:0-17028 GCA_932072015.1 Andricus quercustozae | reverse complement strand
CCAAGGGATTTCGAAAGATTTCGAATTATTATAGTTGGTTCAGCGAAGTTTCCAAAAGAATTATAAGTCTAAGTTCTACCTGAATTAAAAAAATGAATATAACAGGATTAATATAATACCTAGAAGACCTAAAAAAAAGTCATTGAATTATGAAAAAGTGCTGTAAAACATGGAAGTCATGGAATTTTGTAAAAGTGTCTGAAATTTTGTTAGTGGCACCTATTTCAAAGTCTTAACAATTATTCGAGGGGTTGAACACTCGTGAAGTAAGTTGTACTGAAGTAAGGTGTAATGAAATCTCCTTAAGTCTCCTGAAATATCTTGAGTCACTTGAAATCTCTTGAATCCACTTGAAGTCGCTTGAATTCATTTTAAGTCGCTTGAATTCATTCGAAGCCACTTGAATTCTCTTGAAATCTCCTGAAATATCTGAAGTCACGTGAATCCATGTGAAGTCACTTGAAACCAGATAAATCCATTTGGGGCCACCCATATACCACGTGGGCAGTTGGGGGGGGGGGAGCAATAGTCCACGATTGTCCACGAGGGAGGCCGGGGGTCTGTCCAAAGTCCACGTGGACTAACTGCTAAGGTGGTCCAAGATTTTTTTTTTTAATTTTCATGCATATCGCCCGCAAGTTTCTTCAAATCGACAAAAACATAAATGCGTTAAAAAAACAATATTCAGATGTTTCACAAGTCCCATATAGTTTAACACGTATTTACCATAAGAAAGCAAGACCTTTTTTTTTAATTTTATTCAGAATCCACAATATTAGGTGTGTCGAGTTGACCCTGAAAACCTTTCTACAGAATTAGCCATAGAATACGAATAAGAAATTATTTGTTGAATTTCACCCCCATAAGTATGTTTTATAGGGTTTCAAAAAAAAACCCATAAATGAAAAATTGGGTATTATGAGTTTTTTGCGCTATTATTTTATTGATGTTTCTTATTGTTTCTAATATATAAAATATTACTTTATACTGATAATTTGATGTTTAAATAAATTATTTAATCAATTTATCATTATTAATAGTCATTTTATCTTAGAGAAGAGTTGGAAAGTCACCGTTTCATCTAAATTTGTCGACATAATTGTTTAAACAATTAATTATTTTTTAATAATAGAGCGCGGTAATAGTAAATGAAATTTAACAAAAATAATTGTTCAAACAAATTATTATTGTTTTTAACATATGAAGGGTCGGGGAAAAATCATTTAAGGCTTTGTGAAGTATATTGAAATCTTTTGAAATCTGTAAGAAATCTTTGAAATCTTTCTGGAATCTCTGAAATATTTGCGAAATTTGTTTAATCTGCCTAAATATTTTGAAATATCTTCAAATATTTGAAATCTTGTGGAAAATTTGAAATCTTAAATATCTTTTTAAATCCTTCAAATCTTGAAAAGCCCTTCATATTTGCATTCATTAATAATTTTATGAGAAATTGTTTTTCAGTAGAATGTTTTAAAATTGAATTTGATGTACTGGATTTTGTTGGAAAAGTAGGCTTGACATTTTTTCAAAAGAAGACCTGGAAAACCTGGAAAAGTTTTGGAATTTTGTAACCAGTCTTCTGTATAAACCCTGTACAATAAAATATTAAGGCAATTAAGTTAGTTATTCCTAATCCACGATTGTCGCATGACTATTTGCATATTGCTGCTGTTCAAATATCAGCTCTTTGAAGTCACAAAGAAAAGCACAAGATATTCTATTTATGCACAAGTTAGTCAAAAGAAATATAACATGTCCTTAATTACTCGAAGGTGTACACTCACATGTACCGGGTAGATCCCTGCGAAGCTCTACTGATCTAACATATTTCATTTATATGAATTCAGATCTAGTTTCGGCGAATATTCACCAATATCTCGAATAACCAGAATCGGAAATGAAGTAGATAAGGAAGCGCTTACTGTTTTCGGCCCTTCATACTCCCGTTTCTGTGCTAGTTTCAGGTCGCACATTCTAGTAGATTTGTCTTAAGTTTACATTAAGATTATATTTAGTTTAGGTTTAGGCTAACTAGAAATTGAATACTCTTTGTTGCTTAAATTTTCAATATAGGGAACTTGCTCTTTACTTTAATAAATAAGTGAAAAAATATATAATTCTGACTTGGAAGAGAGAATTTTCGATAGAAATGATATTTTTGAGTTGGAAGAGGACATTTGCCGAACCGATTGTATAAAATTCAGAATTGGATTAGAGACTGTTCCCAAAAAATTATTATTCAGATCTGGAACAAAGAATTTTCCAAAAGAATTATAATCCTGACTTTCAAGAGGAAATTTACGAGAAGAATTATAATTCTGACCTGGAAACAATTGATTTTCCAAAATAATTACAATTTTAACTTGAAACGGGGAATTTTCGAAAATAATTATAATTCAGATTTGGAACAGAAAATTTTCGAAATGAATTAAAATTCTGAGCAAGAACACGGAAATTAAAATAAAAATATAATTAATAGACTTTGAAAACGAAAAATTGATCGTGAAAAAACAGGGAATTTAAAATCATCCGTCTGGTAGACACTCACTTTTTATATTGAAGCCTGTCTAAAAATTGCCAATATGGGATTGATATACATATTTTAAAAATCTATAAATAGTTATGTGCGCAAAACCGAACGGAAAATATGTTTTGGCCCTTAATTCGAAAAAGTCGGTTTGAGATTTATTATAGAAAATTTGATATTTTTATTCAGCCTTAATTATTTGATGTTCCAATTACGATAATTGAATTTCCTTGCAGTTTTAAAACCAGCAAAGGCGTTGGGTATTCTGCACATTTCGTAGGAAACTGTCTCGTGCTTACATCTATGAAAATGAAGGGCAAGGGACTGCAACACTGTGTCAAATACGAATTTCAACCGCGGAAGGTAACTTTTTTATTTGGAGAAATATGAAAAATAAGATAAAATTCTTATGCATCTAGGTTGAATTTTGAGATGTAAATTGTAGAATTAGAATTTTTAGTCCTGGATCTTTTCAGGAAACAGGAATTCTATTTTGACTTTTTATTCGGTGACTTTTAAACTGAAGTATCCTAGAGTTGACTTTTAATTACTGAATTAACTATGTTATCTACTATTCTAGAATTCGAATTAAGATTCGATATATCAGATGACAGACCAATTTTTTTTATTCTTCTCACTGAACAACGAAAAACTCAAATGGATTTTTTGTGTAAGATCATCTTAATGGAATGACCAAAAAAACGTTTATATCTTATGGAAAATCCATTTGAGGTACTACTTTTCGAATCAGTATGCTACAAAAATTGGCTTCTTTCACCTCTGATATATGGCCTTGCATCATAGGCACCGGGGAAAATATGGATCAACTTTTACGCTCTATAATTGAGTGAATTTTCATTATTTTGTAATTTGCTGTACATCTTATGAGTAATATTCCTAGGATATAAAGTAAAATCCGTTTAAGAAAATTTACACAATTTTTTACATATGTTTTATACTTCTTACACATTTTTTTACACTTTTTACTCCATTTTCTACACCTTAATCCATATTGATCCCGGTGATCCGTAATCACCCCGATTGACTGTATGTCAGTTTCAATTTTTCATTAAAATTAATATTTTGCCTCACAATATTTAAACATGAATTTATATTTCCTTATTTAAGTGGTACATGATTGCTGTGGTGTATATATACAACAGATGGACGAAGAGCGAAATTAAGTGTTTAGTTAATGGACAACTAGCTTCTAGTACAGAAATGACGTGGTTCGTCTCAACGAACGATGTAAGTTGTAAGGAAAAAATTAGTCAAAGTAGACATGCTATCCTATCTTATCTGATTTACTCCAATCTGATCCTTTCCGATCCTATCCGATCATCTACAATCTAATCCTTTCCGATCCCATCCTGTCCTCTCCCATGTGATCCGATTAGGTCCTATCAGATCCTATCATATCTTATCCGATCCTATCCGACCCCTCCAATCTGATTATTTCCAATCCTTTCCAATCTAATCCTTTTCGATCCTATCCGATCCTCTCCAGTGTGATCCGATTCGGTCCTGCCCGATCCGATATTATCTTAACCGATCCTATCTGATCCTTTCAGATCTTATCCGATCCTCTCCAATCTAATCCCTTCCGATCCTACCCGATCCACTCCAATCTTATCCTATCGGATTCTATCCGATCCTCACAAATCTGATTGTTTCCGATTCTCTCCAATGTGATCCGATTAGGTCCTATCTGATTCAATCATACCTTATCCGATCCTATCTGATGCACTCCAATATGATCCTTTTTTATCTTATCCGATCCTCTCCAGTCTAATCGTTTCTGATCGTATCCGATCCTCTCCAATCTATTTTTTTTCTGATCCTATTGGATCCTCTTCAATGTGATCCAATTCGTTCCTGTCCGATTCTATCATATCTTATCCGATCCTATCCAATCCACTCCAATCTGATCCATTTTTTTCCTATCCGATCCTCTCCAATTTAAACTTTTTCGATCCTATCAGATTCTATCATATCTTATCCGATCCTATCTGATGCACTCCAATCTAATCCTTTCTGATTCCCTCCAATCTAATTTGTTCTGATCTTATCCGATCCGCTCCAAAGTGATCCGATTAGGTAATATCAGATTCTATCATAAATTGTCCGATCCTATCCAATCCACTCCAATCCGATACATTTTGATCCTATCTGATCCTCTCCAATACAATCTTTTTCTTTCCTATCCGATCCAATAATAAATAAATCTTATCCGTTTTAGCCTCGGCCTACGTAACGCTAAAAAATCTCGATACTAGAGTACTAGAAATATATATTTAATCAGTCCAATTCTGAACCTTGACTTTTAATTCATCAGCCGTTCGACAAATGTTACATTGGTGCAACTCCAGAACTGGACGAGGAACGTGTTTTCTGTGGCCAGATGAGCGCAATTTACTGCTTCAGTGAAGCACTAACCACACATCAGATATGTGCAATGCATAGGCTAGGACCTGGATATAAGGTTTGCCATTTTTACTGTAGTCTAAAGTGCATAAAACCCAAATTTATAAGTTACACAACTACAGTAAATTATTTTTCATGTATGTTTCTTTTTATGTTAATGACTAATAAGTGATGGGGAATTGCATCGATTTTTCTAAAACTTGAACTACTTCTTACACATAAAACGGAAAATACACTTCAGATATTTTGATCGCGAAAATTTTTTTTGAAGAGTTATCGCATTTTGAATTTTTTCGATATGTTATATTTTCTATAAAGAAAAATGGAATGTATGATTTGGTTTTCATTAAATTGATTGAAACTATACATTTTTAGGTAAAATTTTCGGGGAAATACAAATTGTGTGGTCCCAATCACTTTTAATAAATTCTTCGTACTGACATTTGATGTGTTTTAAATGGTTTTAAACCAATTTAAACATTCAATTTCTCAAAATTGATTATTCGATTTTTTTCGGGTATTTTTTTAATACTCTAAAGTCAACTTTACAAAAAAATTATAAAAACAGTGTTAGTCCGGTATTTTGGTAAAAAAGCTGGAAGAGTTACCGAATTTTTTATTTATAATATTTTCTGTAAAGAAAATAGAAAATTTTCATAATATGTTGTACCGCTTGGCTTGATTCTCATTAAATTATTTTAAACTATACATTTGTGAGAATTTACAATTCTCGCCCTATCTAATTCGGAAATAGATGTCACAACTGTATCCTTTTCTTTTCAACTGTACTAAGTTCTTTTGTTCAATCTTGTGTGAATCGCGACACGGGTTACTTACAGTCCATTAATGTAATTGTTTTCGCAATAACTCTTGAGCTCGTATTTTACGCAGTTTGTGATTAATCGTCTACCCGCTGCTTTACTCTTTATTACAGTTTTATGTAAAATTGACTAAACAAAAAAATAGTGGACGTTTGCGTAATTTAGGAAGTTAATGTTTTTTTAAATTTCAAAGGAAAAATATTACTTTATTTTTTAATTTACAATAGAAAAACGTGCATCTCACTGATTTTGTTTAAACTTGCACAACTTGTTACACACATGCTAAGAAAATTAACTCCAGAGATCCAAAGATCGATGGAGAGATATTTTGTTCAAAAACAATATTTTCCAAGTACTGTTTGGCTTTTATTAATTTATCTGAAACTATATATGTATATCTAAAAATTACCGGGCAATCCGAATTTCGTTGACTCAATCACTTTTAACAAATTAGCCTTGCTTATGTTTTATATATATTAAGTTGTTTTTAAATAAACTGTAAAGTTAAGTTTCTTAACATTTCCCGATTAAATTTTTTTTGATACTCGAAAGAGTCCACTATCAAAAAATGCAAACAGTGGCATTTTGCCTAAATTAGGATTATAATTATTGTGAAATTATTTTTTTTTTAATTTTTCAGGAAAAATATTACTTTTTATTTTTTGATATCACAAAAGACAAGCACGCATCTCACTGGTTTTGTTAATCTTAAAAACTTGTAACACACATAAAAATACAAATAAGTTTGAGATATTTTTCTCAAAAATAATCTTTTTGTAGATTTATCGCATTTCGAATTTTTTTTCGATTTTTAATATTTTATGTATGGTGAAAATGGAAGGGTTTCATAAAAAAGATGTACCGTTTAGCTTAGCTTTCATTAAATTAATCGAAACTATACACGTTTATGTAAAATTGACCTTGAAATCGGAATTAAATGGTCCCAATTACTTTTAGTAAAGTCTTCTGACTTATTTTTCATGTTTTTCGAATTGTTTTTAAAATTTGTTCCAAAATAAAAATCTATCCCCATTTAACTTTCTGTGTATTTTTTTTGTTACTCTAAATATTTCTTTTTTTTTTAAACATAAAAAACTGTGGGCGTTTGCGTAATTTAGGAAATAATTTTTATTAAATTTTTCAGGGAGAAGATTGTTTAAGCTAATTAATGACTTAAAGTGAGCTAAATGTGCCTTTAAATAATATTATATTTCTTGACTCATATTGGCATTTTATATTTACGATTAAATTTACAAAAAATTTCCAGATATCCTTCGGTTAATATTTTTTTTTAATATCTCTGTAAAATACTTATATTAAAGCACAATTTGGTTATGTTTCAAAATTTTTATAAGGCGATAATTATTTGAAAACAATTTTTCTGATACAAATATCTCAGATGTATTTGTCTTTTTTATATGTGTGAAAAGTGATGTAAGTTTTTCAAAAATTGGTGAGATGAATATTTTTCTTCTGTGAATACGGCATGATGTTACCCTAATGTTAAAATTTTTTCATTTCCTCCAGAGTCAATTCCGGTTTGACAACGAATGCTATTTGAACCTGCCCGACAATCACAAAAGGGTGAGTCAAGAGCTGGAACTCTCGAGCATGAAGGACCAATGTATGCGGCTTGTAAGCATTTTGATTTCGGTTTTCCTTTTGTTTTATCAAATAACTTGCACTCTAGGATCTTCAAAAAAAAAAATTCAATAACAAACAGCGATTATTTAAGTAAAATCACAATTTTATTTACAAAAACTGACATGGCGGGTTGCTAAATATTTTTGTTAATTTCTGCCAAAAATCAGGGGTCATTTTGACATTAAAAGAAATACTTTGTAGGGGTGCCGTTTAAGAAGAAAAACAAAGAAAGACTTTTTTAGAGCATCCTATTGCACTCCTAATCAGTCTATTAATGCTTTCACGTCCAAGGTAACAACCTTAACGACTCGAGCCAGTCTTCGTCTTTTTGTGAAATATCATGCATCTTCAAAATATATTTTATTTAGTGCATTTAATTTAATATAAATTAAAAATGGTTGATTCATCAAGTAACGCAAAAGAAGGAATTTCTACAATATTTTTCAGCAAAATATTGTTTACATGATTGGTATGTTTGTAAGAATGTGATTTGATATATACAAAAAAGCTCATTCGAAATTTAAGTCATAATGTTAAATTCTATCACACCTAGATAAATTAATTTGTTGAAAAATTCTATTTTCATAGGATCAACAGCTTTATCACCCTCGTCGCTGTAACTGCGATCATCCTCCCATTCATTCATTGTAATGTTTATGCTGAAATACTGTACACATTCCTGTTTTATTGACCATTACAATTTTATTATGTAGTACGTTTTGTGTTTGATGTGGTATTTGTATAGTGGCTTTATGTATTTTCGTCGTAAATTTTAGAGTAGGAAATATGCACTGAATATTAACAATATACTTATAAATATTACTGCACGCAGATTTCAATTAATATTCTTTAGAAGGATTAAATACCATACCCATTTTAAATCAGGCAGAATGGTCCAGCTTATGGTGTCAGAATTATTTGATATTTAAATAGATTATTTTATGGCGAAAATAAAGGAACACATATTTAACGATGTAATACAAATTTTTTTCGGATTTGTTGCGATAATTTCAATATTACCTGCGACATCTCATACATCTACAGAAAGTTGTTTCAAAATGCAGTATTTTCCGAACTAGCATAGATATTTTGCATTTTACTTTTTTTTATTCCATGTGGGAATTATTGCTCTTTCAATTGGCCACAAACAAAATAATTTTTTTTTTACTTAAAAAATGGCGGCTGTTTTTCTAAAATGATTGAAACTGGATTTTCTCAAAAATGCCACATTTTAACATTTTTATTTTCGATGTAAAATATCTGGTAATATGTAATACATATCTCGTGAGTTTCGTTCATCATAAAGTACTGTTTCATATTGGAAAATATTATTTTAGATAAGTCGAATGTTTGCATTTTTCTCGGAAACAACTCTCTCTTTTGTAATACTTTGCATTGTTTACGAGAAGAAAATATATTTTTCTACTTTTGGGGGAGTGAAAGTATACTTCTCATACAGTAACATGTCAAGTAAGGGGCAAGGAACAAAGGTTTTTGTAGAGGCCATTTTTATTGCAAATTATACATTAAAGGTGTTTCAAAATACGATGAAAATAATAAAGAAGACTTTCTGGAAATCCCCATATTTTTTTTAAAGTTTGCCCCCCTCGGCTACGGCGCGCCTTCGCCTCATGCGGACAAACTTCGCACTCGCTCAAAAAGACCAACTTAACTCCCTTGTCACACAATATACTATCAAAGAAAAAATAATTTTCCTGGCCTCAAAAATGGTTAAACCCTATAAAAGTTATAGGATTCCTTTTTATGTAAGCAGAAACTGTAAACAAAATGCATATGAGAAAAAATAAAAAAGTTGGAGATTTTCAGAAGATCTTCTTTATTTTTTGCATCGTATTTTGCAAACATGAAAAGAAGATTTGTAGGAAAACTCCACTTTTTTATTCTTTCTAATATTTAAAAAAAGTTTCTTCTAATATAAAAGAGGAATTCTATCAGATTTATGCGGGCTAAACTACTTTTGAGGCCGGAAAAATTTTTCTTCTAATACAATTTTTTCTCGTAAACGATGCAAGCTATGACAAAACAGTAAGAGCTGGTTTCTGTAGAACTTGTCTGGATGCGTACGTTTGAACATGTGAACTTTTATGTGAATTTTTGTGTGAAAATTTCGTTTCTTCCAAGAAAAATGAAAAAATTATATTTTTCCAACAATTTTTTTTCAATGTGAAGCAGTGTTTTATCAAGAATGAAACTCACAAGATATGCAGTACATATCAGCATATGCAGCTATTCCCCACTCCACAACATTTTTGTTGAAAAGAAGTGTTTTTGAGAAAATCCGCTTTCAGTAATTTTAGAAAAACAGCTGCCATTTTGGCTCTTTTCAATGTTGTTGGGGATCAATTAAAAGAGCAAAAATTTCCACGCGGATAAAAAAAAGAAAACCTAAGAATACTGCACTCTTTCGGAAAATGCTGCATTTTTAATACAATTTCTATCAAGTTATGAGAATTTGCCGGTAATCTTCGAACAACTGTAAGAAATCCAAAAGTTTTTTTTTATTCAACTGCGAAATACCAGTTCCTTTATTTTCATCATATATCCAAATACAAAATCATTATGACACCATAAACGAAACTTTTCTGAAAATTTTGTCTCACTTGTGATGGAATTAGTCTAAACTGAATCTAGAAATAGGTACATTTGTTTTTAATCCATTTCACGTAGTTTCAGCTGGTTTTATACATGTTGTGTAGTTTATAGTAGGTACTGTTGATTTTTATTGGCCATCTTCGATTTGAGGGTGGCCACTGAACCAGGAAATCTTAAAAACCGGGAATTTATTTCTTGACCAGGAATTTATTAAGTTTTTATTAAAACAATTTTTGAATAGTTAAAAATAGGTCAACATAGATTAGCTGAAATATTCCTAACGTTTCATAAAGTTAAAGAACTATAATCCCATTGCCGGAGGACTTTCATTTTTTTAGGATTAGCAAGGAACGTTTTAGAAAATTTCGGGGTTGGGGGTTAATTTCAATTTCCATATGATAATTTCCATATATATGTTGGCTTATAAAGCACTCTGACACTGGGGATTAATTTTGTTCTGCAGACAGTTCTTCTTCAGTTTTGCCTTGTTACTACTCCTACTTCTAGAAGATTTACAACTTTCGAAGACCAGCAGGAAATGTTTAAAGAAATATAATATTAAATTTCGGTTTTGTGGTAAATACCAAGTTTGATATGTAAGCCTATAATATCAATATTTATAAGGATTAAACTATTATTCTCACCTTCTTTAATTTTAGTAAAAGTATGTGATAACATCCATTTTAGTTTTAAAAAATGGTTGATATAATGATGGAGAAAAGAGAAAATATATTGTATCAAAAAATCCCTTTTAATGAATAACAAATTCATTAAAAGTGATTTTTTTATGTCCAGTAATTGACCGGGAATTCTTTCCTCTATTCAAATGGCCACCCTAGATTATATAATTTTTGGGTATTTCATGCTTGCGTAGATTCTTACGTTCAGATTCTAAATTCTAGCTCAATATTTTAGAGATTAATTCAAATTTAGAAATGAGTTTTCAAAAAACCAGATTCTTTCTTCTGAGTAATTTAGAATACCAAACTTTTACTGTCGGACTACTTATTAGTACTTATTAAAAATTATTCTGGATGCTCGAAGAGTATTTTTTTTTAAGGTGGAGGTCGTTTCAGATCTGTAGGTGATGAAGGATGTGATTGTAGATTGTGATTCTATTAGGCAGTAAAGGAACAAGAATCTAGGAAATATTGTCAAAGTTAATAATAGCTTTTCCATTTTGATAGGTGCTATATGATGGGAAGCTGTCCAATGCAATTGTGTTCATGTATAATCCAGTAGCGACGGATTCCCAGCTATGTCTGCAGAGTGCACCAAAGGGAAACGTTTCTTACTTTGTACATACGCCACATGCCCTGATGCTGCAGGTACTGAATTATTCTACTTTATTCTTTAATTTAATTTCACCTTTTTCCAGAAACGAGAAACCAGCCGGATGGAAATTACATACATATAACTTAAGTCGGGGCCAAAAGTCGAGGCCCCTCACTTTCTTTTGATTGCAGCTCGCGAAAAAAAATCTCTGAATTGTTTGCTAAAAAGCATCTGAAAGTTTTAAGTCTTCGTAATTTAACGGTATGATCACTTTTATCCTAAAAAGCGGTTGACGTTAGGAAAAATCTGAAAAATTTCATAGATATTCTTTAAACATTCTTTAATGCAATAGATTTTTCAAAATTTTCAAATGTTCAATAATTTACTTTTTGCGGAGATTTATTTACAAATACTTTATCTTGAGAAGGAATGAAGATAGGAAGCCATTTAATGGTTACAAATGTGCAGTTTTGTGATGAGAATTCAGTACAATAATTAAATTTATGATAAAATCATTTTTACGCAAGTTATATCATTTTGAAATCAAAGAATGTTGACAAAATATCTGTGAATTTGTTCTGATTTTTCCTAGCGTTGACCTCGTTCTGGGAACAGTTGAAATTCGACGCCTGAAAAAGGAGGACGAAAAACTTTGTTCTGCCCTCTAACTTCTTATTGAAAAATTTTTTTAAGGATATGCGTGATCATATCTTTAAATTCGGTAGACTTAAGGTTTTCAGATGCTTTTTATCAAACAATTCAGAGATGTTGTTTAGCACTACGAGCGCATATATTTTTTAAAGGGATGTATAATTTTCAATACAAAATTCAAATTTCGAATAATTATTTACTTTTTAGGTTTATTTGTTTCAAGGCTATAATAATATTATTTGTCTTAAATTCTGGAGAAAAAACAAAAAGAATTTTAAGATTATCAAGGAAATATATATTAGTTGATGTTTCAATTCAAAACGATTGTAAATTCAAATAAAAAAAAGTTGAACTCGGTAGCAAAACATATTCAGCAAAATAGTTGACTAAAAAGATGAGTTTTAAACTAAAATTGTGAATCTGCAACCAAAAAAGTAAATTTTTAACAAAGTAGTTTGACTTTTAACCAGGTATCTGAATTTTCAAGAAAGAAACTGAATTCGCAATGAAAAGTATAATAGTTGATATTAAAACCACCAAAAAATATTTTTATTTTAAACGAAACAGTTGTAATTTTAATGTTCAAATGGAAAAGACGAATTTTCAACAAAAAGGAGATATTTCAATCAAGAAGCTTAAAGGTTATGTAAATATAATGATCCCAGGTTTCTTGAGAAAATCTAAAAATATTTTTGAAGATTTAAGACATGACGAAAAAGTATCTAGTTTAAAAGTTATTTAGGACTTTTTAACGCTTGGAAAAAATGATAAATATTTTATAAATTTTCAGAAATCTTAGAAAGTTTTTAAATATTTTTAATTTCTTCAAGAGTTCTAAAATTCTCAAATATCTTTTAAACAAACTCGAATTACTCCTAAAAAAAAGTAAATCTTTGTAATGTTTTCAAATCTTTTTAAATACTATCTTAAAATTAATTTTTTAAAAGAAAGAATCACTTTAAATATTCTCAGGAATCTTAAGGCCATGTGACGAGTGGGTCACGTGACCGGTTTCCTACCTTACCGACACTATTTTTTATTTGTAAACTTATGTTCACACGAATAGTCTCATCGAGTTGAAAATTTGGGATAATAAATAAGAAGCACTAAGAAATGCGGCTCTGGTCCTAAATTTTTATAATTATGAATAAAGCAAAAAAAAATTATTTACAAAAAAAACTTTTTTCATAATTATAAAAATTTAGGACCAGAGCCGCATTTCTAAGTGCTTCTTATTCATTATCCCAAATTTTCAACTCGATCTGACTATTCGTGTGAAAATAAGTTTACAAATAAAAAAATGTTCGGTGAGGTTAGGAAGCCGGTCACATGACCCACTCGTCACATGGCCTTAAGGAAATTTTTTTAGCTTGAAACCTTTCAAAATCTTTATAAAACTTAAATACTTTATTTCGAAATCTTCAGAAATCTACATTTTGGTTTAAGGTTTTGAACATCTTTTCCTTTTCTTAAAGTTTTATAAAAATTCTGCAAAATAAAAAACTACCCTAAAATCTGCCAGATTCTTCTTTGTCCAGTTTGAAAATCTCTCCGAATGTTCTGGAATCTTTTTAAATATTCTCTTAAAAAAATCTTTTTATTCTCTTGAAGCCTTTCAACATTCTTAAAAAGCTGCTAAATGCGATCGAACGCTTTTATTTAGAAATGATACAATTACAATTTTGCTTTATCCAATTCGAAACATTGTCCTTTTTCAAAATTGTATCTAATCTATAATTGAAGTCGTTTTTCAAAACATGGCCTCAGTATTATTTGGCCAAAATGAAACTGAATACGCAAAAATTTATTGAATAAAGCATGTTAGAGTTTTGGACCATTTGTATAATTATGGATTTTTAAATTGTTTATATTAATTGTTAATATTAATTAATTGTTTATGTACAAAAAATTCGAGAGGTTAACTCGGAATAAATATTTATCAGATCTGTGATTTTAAACATGATTTTCAACATTTTTATGACAAAACAAAGTTTAATTTTTTTTTTAATTCGAATTTTCGTTTCATTACAGGACGTTAAAGCTGTAATCACGCATTCTATACACAGTACGCTGAATTCCATTGGAGGGATCCAAGTGCTTTTTCCCCTTTTTTCACAATTGGACATGCCTTACGATTGCGTATCTCCGAACGATATTCAAAGAGATCCTGCTTTGTGGTGAGATAAATATAATTATATACTTTATCTTAGAACCATAAAAGTCCCCCTTTCTTACCTCTAAAATTCCCCTATTTGAAAAGTTGTCCTAAATGTCCCCTAATTTGCTTAAAATGCCTCTAAAAGTCCTCCATTTTATGTGAAACTTATCACAAAGTCTTGAGGGCTTGATCTCGTTCACAAAATTGTAATTTCTTATTTCAAAATGTGTTTTGATAGTTTCAATCCTAATTTATTATTATCAATTAAAAGCGGTTTTTCTCGGATTTCATCAATTATGAATCGAAAAGGAATTTTTTTCAGTGTATTAGCGAATCCTTTCTTATAAATGAAATATGAAAAATATGAAGAAAGAAAATATGCATTATAATAAATAAACTAAATATTTGATTAAATAATTCATAATTTTAAGAATTTCAAGTTCTAATAGGTATAGGTTTATTTTTTATAATAATACAGGGTGACCCATTTTAATCTATAAATCCAAATATCTTCTAAACTACCCCATCTACAAAAAAAGGGTTTATACAAAAGTCATTCATACAAAAGTCATTTCAAGGTCAAATGGAAAATTTTACGTCAAAAATGTACTATGGAAATCTTGTTTTTGCGACCTTTGTGAGGTCAAAAATCAATGTCAAATGTCCAAAAAAACGATCAGATGCCCTTTTGATTGATTTACCTAGTTTTCTGGGTTAAGCAAACGTTTAAAATGCTTTAAAAAAGTCGATAAAATGTAAAAGTGTGAACTTCCTTGACCACCTTGTCAGCCTCGACTTTCAGGTCCATTTTCAAGGTCATTTAAAGGTCAAGACGAGTTTTTTAAAATAGAAATTCCTATTTCAGACTGCGGACTCATAAAGAACGAGAAATTGTACGTGAAAATTGGTATTCTAAAATCTTTCATTTTGAACTGTGGAAGGTCATATCAAGATCAATTATTTCAAAAGCTCTTAGAATCTTTTTTTTTTTAATTTGCTGTTTTTCTGAGCAATCTCAACGTTTAAGTGTATTCAATTGTATTTTCAAAGTGCATGAAGGTCTGCGTCATTTTTTTAAATAAAAAAGTTGCAAAAAATAGAAGCACCTTCACCTTACTTTTAGCGTTACCCGGAAACAACGACGTGGCCGTAGTAAGTTCTGTTTCCTTTGGGGCGCTTGATTATCGTGAGTCCCTTTGCCTCTGATGTTTGGGGTTCTTGATTACCTTGAGTCCCCTTGCCTAAAATAGGAATTTCTATTTAAAAAATCCCCTTGACCTTTAAATGACCTTGAAAATTGACCTGAAGGTCGAGGCTGACAAGGTGGTCAAGGTGGTCCACACTTTTGAATATTATCGACTTTTTTAAAGCATCTTAAATGTTTGGTTTACCCAGAAATCCACGTAAATTCAGAAAAAAGGCATCTGATCGGTTTTTGGACGTTTGGCCTTGATTTTTGACCTCTCCAATGTCACGAAAACAAGATTTCCGTAGTACATTTTTGACGTAAAATTTTCCACTCTATTCCAATTTTGCAGTAAAAAATAGGGGTTTGCATTTTAAAAAATTGGCTTGACCTTGAAATGACTTTTGTATGAATGACTTGTATGAACCCTTTTTTGTATATGGGGTAGTTTAGAAGGTGTTTGGATTTATAGATTAAAATGTTTTTAATAACTGTTACTATATCCTGAAGTTGTTCAAAAATTGCAAATCTTGTTCAGATTATAATGATTTTTGTTTTAAAATACCAATTTCTGGTGTAAAACTCTAACATAAAATTGTTAAAATTTCAGAATCTTCTTTGGATTCTAATTTATTTTATTACAAAAACGAATTTCCGACGAAAAGCCCTAATATAATCCAAAATTGTTTAAATATTCTTAATCTTATTAAACTATAATGATTTTAGTTTTAAAATACAAATTTTTGGTATAATGCTAACATAACTTACAATTGTTAAAAGTTATGAATCTTCTTTGCAATCTATTTTTTAAATTAAAAATATCAATTTCAGCTGATAAATATTGACATAATCCATAATTATAAAAAGATTCCTAATTTTGCTCAAATTATAATGCGTTTGCTTTTATAATACTAATTGTTGGTTTAAAATTCTGAAATAAACTGAAATTGTAAACTTTTGTAAATCTTTTTTGAAATCTATTTTTTTATTAAAAATACCAATTTCCAAGGAAAAAAACTTACATAATCCAAAACTGTTAAGAGATTCTTCATCTTGTTCAAATTAGAATGAATTTTGTTTTAAAATATCAATTTTGGTTTAAACGCTAACATAACCTTGAATTGTTGAAACTGGGGAATCGTGATGATGATTTTTGTATGATAATGCTCAAATCCGTTGAAAAAAAAACTAACAGAACATACCATGTTTTTATATGATAAGCCTTCTTCGGAACTTTATTATTTTATATTAAAATTCATTTTTACAAGTAACAATTTCCAGCGAAACGTACTTTCATAAAAAATGTATAATATTATTAATATTTATAATATATAATTTATTAGATAATTTGGAGACTTTGATTTAACCTCTCAAAAGTATCAAACATAACAATGGTTCTCAATTCATGTAAGGTTTTTAGGCTTTTTCTTAATAAAATGGATTATTTGTAGATTTAATTTTTTAAATTTAACATTTAAGACATAAAAAAGCTTCAAGTAATGAACAGCTAATCAGGTTTTCACCAAAAATGATTTGCGAGATTTTTTAGATTAATCGTTACACCACTTTTTTAGAAAGAACTAGCATCAATAATCACACGCCACGCGCACGTGTAGTTTTTCGGTATGAGGGGAAAAATCATTTTTAATACAAAATAGAAATGTCGCAGAACAATTTTTTATTTTATTTGTTTTTAAGATTATACAAATATAATTTTCCTAAGATT
>CAKNWU010096467.1:0-13852 GCA_932072015.1 Andricus quercustozae | reverse complement strand
GTGCATCACGCGCAATGAGATTCGAAGACTATCAGAAGAAAATTTAAACAAAAATTCAAAAATCGACCTCGACAGATTACTTGAGAATTTAATGCTGAATTAAAAGAAAAAAAATTGAAAATCGATGAAGAATTGTGACCTACAGGTTATTTTGAACATCGTTTTTTCATTTCGTCCAACTGCGCAACAGCTTAGCTGTTACAATTCAGGAATCCACTTCGAATGAAGGAACAGAGTCACAATGTGCTCATGGACAGAGGATTCAAGATGTATACCTACGGTACCCAAGAAATACGAGTGATAACTACGGAGGACAGAAAAAAATCAGTTCTTAATGTCTTCGTACATGGCTCTGATTACTGAAGGGCATATCGACGTTATCATACACAAATTCTTATTAAAAGGCCACACCTACCTGTATATGTCCTGTAGGCGAGACTTCAGGCTAATAGAAAAAACTAAACGACAATCATATATTTGCACACTGATGGTTGTTACTCAAATGATCAGGGGATCTGAGATAGAAAATCCTTCTACGATTATGATTGAAGATGGCTTTATTGACATGAATTCAATAGCTGGAGATGTCTTTAGGATCAATAATGACTTACACAACAGTGACGCCGCCCAAATTGAATTAAAGAAGGAAAATTTTTGAGAACAGACCGTTTTCAACGACTACAGCGATACCTGGACGAAGAAGAATATCCTGACGATTATTTGCTTTCTTTTATTGATAAACTATGGCTGGTTACCTCCCAAGGAAGAGGCTCCAAGTCAAGAGGACCGATCCGTCCACCATATCCTGCTGCTGAATAACAGAATGGGTGAGGATTACTTTGCTGTGCAGTGGTTTCACCTGTCAGCTAAGAGGTATATTTTCGGAACGCAGCAAACAACGGCCAGATTCGGTGTACTGGCTTGAAAATAAACATGGGCGTGGAAAAATAGGCTTTATAGCTGGAACTCCAGATGGATCTCACTAGCTCTTCCGCCTAACTAGCTATTGATGCTGAATCTAGATTGAAAAACTGCAAGCGATGAAAGATGGAACACCGGATACTGAATGGCGGTAGTCTAGGAAGTGATTTGTTCATTTTTTAATACCAGCTAAACTAGGTCCCTTTTTAAACATTGCAATATAACAGCGATAAGCTTAACGAAAAACATAATGTGAAATGAAAACGCATTAAACATCATCGCTCTCGATGAATATTAGTAGGCTCCGTCTCTCTTATTTGGGTATACTAGCCAATCTAGGTCCCTTTTTAAACACTGAAATATAAAAGCACCAGGCTTAACGATAAATAGAAGGACAGAACGTAAAATTAAAGTAAATTAAGCATTATCATCGTCGATAAATATTTGTAGGCTTGGACTCTCTACATTGTTAATTCTAGTTACATATTCTATACATATGAAATAAAAGGAGAAAAATGGAATTCGAAAAATAGGAACTGGGTCCTATACTTTCAGGAAATCGGATTTAGGATGATTATTGCTAGAAAAGTACTGGTCGTTGCATCCAGAAGTGGAGTACTGCCTACAGTGGCGCTTGAAATGTGACTGCTCCCAGCTCAGAACTAAGTCCGGAAAAGCAGAGGAAAGGGCTCGAAATATTCATCGGATCTCAAAGGAAAATAATTATATTTAAATAAACATGTTATGTAAGTAATATTCATTTAATTGTTATTTATTTTAATTTAGTATATTATTGCACACAAATCCTTTAATATTAACAGCAAGCGCAGTAAACATCGGCGAAGCGACGGCGCGCCTTCTTCGCCTATCGGCGGCGGAGGGGCGGCGTGACAGTCTAGTTTATTTTTTTTTACATAGACATATCACCCGGCGGAAAGAAATCCGCTACCATGTAAATATTATTTAAGATTACGTCGGCGCGTCGATACGCCGCCTCGCCGAATTCGAATCAGCGGCGGCACGATGATAAAGCAAATTGACCAGCGGCGGCGTGGTGCGGCGCCTCGTGAATCATAACACATTGACTTTTCATGTAATTACCAGTTACATAAAATGTTTTAATCCGACTTCAGAACAGTAACACTTGATGATAGTTTTACAATTTTCTAAAATTAATACTACAGAGGATTGTTTACACGAGGGTTTAGACGCTCTACTCTATAATGCCTACTGATTAGTCGTCTGGCACCTACTGGAGTCTCACCGATTTCTTCTGGGGTCATTGGGGTAACCGTGCCGGTTCTCATATTTATTTTCGCTCGCCTTTTAGCGCCTCTATGATATATATACATTCCAGCAAGAAGATTATAACCCTCTAATATTGCAAGGACGTCTTCATTGGATGTTGATAAAACAATTTGTTCTTGGGCTGGGACAGGCTCATAGATATTATATCCTACCTTTATTTTAATTTCTTTATTAGCAGGAAAATTGTATCTTCGAAATTCGAATACCCGGTGTGGATTCGCATGTGAAAAAAGCCGAATAAATTTAATTTGTTGAATTTCAAACGAATGTGTCTCAGGAGAAGGAAGCCATACAGGAGAAGCTATGGAAGTCGCAGAAGGAGACCTGGATCTGGCACGGAGAGGAGGCTCGGCAGGAAGAAGAGGCTTCGCAGGTGAATGATGTCTGTCAGAGGAGTAAGAAGGTCTGTCACGAGGAACGCAAAGAATAGGGGCACCATTAGGTAAACATTCAAACTGTGAGCCCAAATCTGCGAAAAGAAACAGAGGATGACATTTTTTTTACATTGCACTGCATAAGCGAACTTGCAAGTTAAGTCGAGTTAGCAGAAATAAAAATGAAACTTTATGTCCCGCAAAATCCATAATTCGTATAGTAGATTAGATAAAATTAATAGAAAGAACATGATCTTGTGCGTCAAAGCGAGAATTAATTTTAGATCATATAATCGCTGAAAACATATTAGATATTAAAAAGCTCTGAAACAAAATCTAGAATTTGTTGGCTCAGTTCAACTTTTAAGAAAAAAACTAGCAATTAGGAAATATATAATGAATCCGAATGATGAAATTGGTTTGGTGAAATTGTACTGATGAGATGAGTTGGTAGTCTGAGCAATAAGTAGCAAGGTGAGATACCGCCGTGGCGGTAGAGTTTACGTACGATACGGTGATCGATGCAAACAGAAGTTATTGGAATCGGTTCACTGGATAACGGGCACAGCGACATCAATGTGGAAATGGATTCAGATCAGTACACAAAGGAAAAAATCAACAGAAAAGTATAGAAAAACGGTAGAAAAGAAGAGATTAAGTACGGAGATTTTGTGTTTGATCGAGGAATTCATTAATAGGAAGAGGGATAGGACAGAGAGAGGAAGCAATGAGTGGCAGTGGGATCTACCTAAAAAAATCATAAAATGTTCAGAACACCGACGGAAACTTATAAGAACGGAGCGGGGGAGAAAGGTAAGGGAAAGAAGAAGACAGAGTGGAAAATGGAGTGTCGACAGAACATGAAAATTTGAACCTGAAAGAAATGCGTAAAATGATGATAGAGGTAATAGAGAAGGAAGGAAAAAGACAGTAGAAAATGGGAGAGAAAATAAAACAAGAAATTACGAAAGAGATGGCCGAACTTAGAAAAGTGATGAGGAAATGGAAAAAAGTTAAGAAAAATTTGGAAAAACAAATGCAGACTTTAGAATAGAAAGATTTGAACTCTCAAACTGGGAGTGGAAAAGATCACAAGGAAAGTTTGAGAAAAATATAAAGTAGAATGGGAAGGATAAAGTGCGAGAAAAGAAAAAATATAGTGATTAGCGGTCTAAGATTAGAAGGAAAGGAACTGAAAGACGGAGTGGAAGAAGTGCTGAAAAGGATAGATGTGAAGGTAGGGATGGAGGAAGTGCGAAGTGTAGAAAAGAAAAGGGGTAGAGGAGATAATATGGCACTGGTAAAACTCAAGAATTGGGATCATATGAGTGAAATGACGCAAAAGAAAAGGGCGCTATATGAAAGTTTGGAGAGAACAGAGGCTGACTTAACATGGGAAGAAAGGAATATGCAGTAGAAGGTAAGAGAACAAGTGAAAGGCGAGATAAAGAAGGGAATAGAAAGTGAGTTAGGTATGGGAGAATACATAGAGAAGGTATATGGTGGGATTAGGACGAAAAAAAGTAATGGTTAGTAAAATTGAGATGACGGGGACTAGAGAGCAAGGATCTTGAGAGAAACATAAAAAATGAAGCAAACAAAAAGATACGAGAAAGGAAGGAAGGGATATGTTACTGGCATGTAGTAGGTTTGGAAAGAAGGGATTTGGAATTTTTAACAGAAATTCGGAACAATTAGAGGTAGTAGTAATGAAGATAGATGAGGAAGGGAATGGGGAGGTGAGCAAGGAAGAAAATCCAAAGACAAGATACTAAATGGAGAGGGAAAGAAATGATCAAAGAGCATGGAGAAAATTGGTTGGTTTATCTTAAACTTAAATATAGAGCGAGGTGAGGAAGGGGAATATACGCCATCAGAAGGAGAAAAGGGATCTGTAATTGATGATGTAATATTCGATGACCAGGTAAAGAAGAAAGCCAAAAAAACTTAAGCTGAAGAAACCAATAAGGATGAAAAGGATAAAGGGACAGTAAAGGTAAATAAAGCAGAAAGCGGTGATCGTTCAACAGAAGGGCAATAACAGTTTAAGGAAAATGTTAGTAATATCAAAATGGAGGAGTTAAATGTAAACGAAGATATGTAAATAACAATAGGAGAAGTAAAAAGAGTATTTAAAGGGGAAAAGTTTTGAAAAGTTAGTTAAGGAGGAGATAAAAGTGGATTCGATGAGGAATTTAATGACAAGAAGAACTAAGTGAGAAAGGAATTAAGAAAAGGAGGGCAAAAAGTAGTGAAGAAGAATGTAGGAGAAAAAGGAGTCTAATGAGATGTGCGATAAAGAAAGCAGAGGAAAATAAAAATTCTAATATAATAATTGGGATAGAAGGTGGATTACGTGAGACAAATTTTTATTTTTGGGAAGCTTAAAAATATTTTAAAAATTATAAATATAGTATATATTATTATGTTGTTATATTTACCGAGTGAATTAAGGATGATTGCCAATGTGAACACCAGACTATAACCGACCAACATTTTTTCAAAGTAAAGGAAAAACTGATTAATGCAATAATGAAGAATTTAGTTAAGAGTGTAGCTAATTATTATTCTAGTGCCGCATTCGTTATCTCATAGAATATACACCTCATGATTGTCCTCCTGAGATATGTACATTTCTTTAGATTTAGTTTCAAGGAGAACAATTTATTTACTAAATTCGTTAAAACTTTATCACAATTTATACACACTGGCGTGCAATTGGAGGTGTCTCAATTTTAATGTGTACAATTTAAAATGATGTAGTTTTCAATCTTTGTTCAAATAGTTCAATTTTAAAGAGTTACAATTGAAAACTCTTCCAGTTTAAGGCTGTGTAAATAAAAGTTCTGAATTTTGACGATTTTGAAATTAAGTAATTATTTTTTTTTTAAACTGCCAACTGTAACCTTGATTCAACAATTTTCCTATCCTTGAATTATCTGTATGACGTCACAAGTTTCAGATGTTATGCCAAATTGATACTTCGATTACATAATTCTGGTTAGTAAGAAGTAGAGAGATATGAAATCATTTTTATTCCAAGTTTTAAATAATTGCACAAATTTTAAAACTAGTTGAGCCAAGATAATATCAAGTAGGGCTTTATAATCTGTTTAGTTGTAAGGTAAACTATTCAATCAATTATTAATTGCAAAGGTCTAACAAAATTAATCGCTGGTTTAGTATTATATTTTTTTATGTGTGTTAAATAAGAGAATAAGTTAGATTAGTTATTGAGATAATAATGATGCCATAAGCGATTTAAAAGGTATTTAAGAAAGATGTAAAGGAATGTAGGTTATTTGAAGTCTAATGAGGAAAATTATAAATAAAGAAGTCAAGTAGTGGGTTATACATCTCTGAAATGTAGTAAAGCACGAAGAAAATTCATTTCAAGTTACTGCAGTTGTTCTGGAATTTCGCTGTTTATATTAACGGAAACGTTAATGTGTAGATGTGGTTCTAGTGGATGCGGTACTTAATCGTGATTATACCTAGTGCCTATGCCTTCAACTTCAATCAGTTCTTCGTTATCCACAACTTTTAGAGGAGGCTACTTTTCCTCTTCCATTTTGATGGCACATATTTGAGCAGCCGAAAGCAATCTGTGTATAAATACTGAGCGCTTTTGGTCTCCTAAATTCTGTTCCTTTATTATTTTGACTAGATTGAGGTACTTGAGTAAGAAGAGACGATGATGCTCTCTCCTTATGCTTGGCCTACTTCTCTTAGTCAAACAATAAAAGCGCATAACATATCTGTTCATAATGTATGTCCACTTTAATCCCCTTTTTGGTTGGTGCACCTCTGCTTCTGCCTCTCCATGATTATGTTGTACTGCTTCACCAGTCGCCGCCTGATCTTCCGGTGTAGCGTCCTGTAGCTGATGTTCATTTTCGACGCATTACATGCAAAATCAACCTGTCTTTTAATCTCCATTCCTCGGTCTTCTGAGATAAGTATATTATTCCTGATGTCCTTCACATTAGCGACGCGATCTTTTACTGAAATTTTCTGTATGTGACGATACTTTCCAGAAAATTTTGTCTTAAATTTATAGCCCTTTTCGCTTTTAGTTATAAACTTCGCGGTTACGTGATAGATACGCGTCAATTCATCTTTCATTGTGGTGTTTCAGTTGATGCTTTCCTACAGTTTTCCTTTTGACTTGGCCGGATGGAAATAGCTAACACTAGCCAAAGCATCCTTAAGTCTGGGCGCCCGACGACCTCCAGAAGCGACCATCGTTTCAAAATATTTAAAATACTCCTTGTCCCTTTCCTTTTCGTTCTCTACCTGTCTGGCATAGCAATCCCTGTCAGTAGCAATGCTACATCATTTTTGTTAAGAGTTGGATTTTTGTAATAGTCTGCACGGGGATGTCCCGGTATATATCATAAGTCACGGAAGCATTTTTGTAATGCAATCAAGTGAACTGGCAAGAGCAGTATGCCCAATTTGTAATTTGCGTGTAAAGCATGGGTTTTCTCACCACCATCCACGGGTTTACTTACAACCAAGTGCATGACGGGAGACATGACACTAGAAAGACCGAGGTTTTTTGAGATACACATAAAATATCGAAAGGGATAACCAAGAACGAGAAAAAGCAATGGGTCAAAATAAGCCACCACGGTAGTTCTAGTGTTAAAGCTTAATGTGTGATCCGAACCACCAGAACCTCGTTAAAAGTACATAGAAAAATTTCAAGAAGTACCGGCTCAGGGTTGGAACCTCATAGCTAGAAAGGGTGAGCCACTGGACTGAGTCGGGTTCAGAAGTGGCGTCCCTCAGGGTTACACCCTTGCCCCTATCTCCTTCAATAGCTATACTTCTGATCTTTGAGATGAACTTAAATACTGTAATTACCATAAATATGCGTATGATTTTAAATTTGACATTTCGGGACCCATTTCCTCTCTGTATCGATTGCTGAGTTGAGTACAGGAAGATATTGATTCTGTGGTCAGTTCGGCTATGGAAAACCTCAATTACAGGTTAATTGGCTTAACATCCCCTTCCTCTAGTCGGTTTCGGATCTTGGCGTGATACTAAATCGAACATTGTCTCGGAAGGATTTGATCTGTGAAATATCTAGAAAAACTTTCCGAATCCTTCAGCAACTGAATAGGAGCAAAAATTCCCTTCCCACCTCTACTCGCATTCTCCTCGTAAAAAGCCTCATCCTTCCGATTTTCGATTACGGATGTTTGGTGTAAGATGAGATTACTGAAAACAATTCTTTATGCGTAACTTGATGTATTCACTAATAAAGAATGAAGTTCTTCAGTATCTTTGCAACTTTTTCAATCTTGTACGAAGAATTCCTTTCCACCGAACATGTAAACTTCTACGTTCATTTACATACATAATTCAGTAGGATTAATTTAGTAGCATATGGCATTCGATGATCAAAGTATCAAGGATAAAACCATGATAAAATAAGCGGGGACATAAAAGTTGTTTTGATTTCTAAACCTTTGAAAATCTAAGGTTAAAATCCGTAACTGCAAAAGTTGTTGAACATGGCAAAGTAAGTATTCCGTCCCGACGAAGTTGCTTGTAGGCCCTCTTGCTCTTAACTTGCAAAATAACACTCGGATATACACTCAGTTGTACACCTAATGCTTTACTTGTCTGCAAACTCAGAAGCCCTTTAAAACAAGCTTGCACAGCCATTTTTGTTTAGGTCAAAGTTTAGAAATTACCTCATCAATAATTTCTTCTGTTGCAGTGGCACTCTTTACTCGTAATGTTGCCGCTCTCTCTTTAAGAGCCATATACTGTTGACAAACGCATGAACCAATTTGAAAAAAAGAGAGATATCTTTGACTTCGGCGAAGGAAAAACATTTAAATATAATACAAAATATTGTAGCAGATGAGGAAGATATTGACGTGTAAATTCCTACCCTTTTCTTAAGTATGTTACTTTTGCGATTGATTGCATTATAACAGTCTCGCATTTTCCCTTTCAAAGCACGAACTATCATCTTATGCTTCTTTTGCCTTGGCTTTCGATTTCTAATGTTCTCTCGAATTCTTCTCCATGAAGAAGATTTGGTAGCGCGAAACAAGAAGGTATACTCACATTAAAACCTCCCGAGATCAATTTCATAATAATTTTGTTTACCATGTAATTGTTTAATTTTATTTCCGGCTGAACATTTAGCGAGAAGGAATCAAGATCAGAAGACTCTTGCGCAAACAATGGCATCTTATAAAAATACTTCAACGCTTCCAAATTCTCCAAAGGCTTCGCCTGGAAGGATAGATCTCACAGAAGATGAAAATAATGAGGATTTGATACCCAAAGATTCACTTGTTTCCTCGAAAGAGGTGGATCGATTAAAGGGAAAAAGGTCTCCAAATTTCCAGTGAAGATAGTAACAAATTGGCAAAACAGTATTAGAATTCTACAAACAAATCGAAGGATATCACTAACACTTCGAGAGAGGAATTTGTCGATTTGGAGAATAAGATGTCAGTAGTTGAAAAGTTAAAGCACGAACAAGCTGCAGCTCGCGCAGAGCTGGAAAAAGTTAAAAAGAAGGATTCGGGAGTTACGAATTTTAAAGGATGCTGAATTGTCTTTTCGTTTAGAACCGCGTAAAAAAGGTTAAAATCACGCAAATTTTAAATTAATATAAAATTCAAACCTTACGAGGTCTCGTCGAAAAATGTATGGGATATGTAGAGGGTACTGGTCTGAAGGTATCCTGAAAGTTTCCAATTTTTCCATTTTACATCTTAGGAAATATTCGCCGGAGAAAAATGAGAATCTAGGCTACGTTACGAGTTTCACGAGCCAGTTTTAAACATCAAGGTATTTAATTCCAACAATTTATAATGAAATTTATAAATACGAGGGACATTTCTTTCGAATAGAGTTCAAATTTCGTTAATTTCACATAGTAATCCCGAAGAAATCTCAAGTTCAAAATATGCAGATTTTATATTGTTTGAAGAGATCTTCGTGTTTTTTAATTAAAGTTTAGATATCTCCGAACCGCGAGGGTCATAATTGTTATTGTAGCTTATCAATTGCAAGTTTGCAAAATTTCAATGAAGGTACGGCTCTTGATGGCTTTATCACCTTCACTCCTGTTTATTTTTCTATTTCAGAGAACGAAATCGAGGGTGAATCGTTTCATCTTTCAATCGACAAAGACATTCGCGATATGCTTGAACATGCAGGGCCAAGAAGTAAATTCATGAAGAGCTACAAGAAACAACTGAAATCGGTATACTAGATTCATTTACTAATTTTCCATATTGCACCATCCAAATTCTTCCCATTTACGGGTTGTACATAATATCAAGGGATTAAAAGTAAATTATATTTGATTCCGAAGACTTTTCATTAAAATTTGTTGAATTGTAAAATGTTTTTTGAGATTAAAGAAGGCAAAGCCGAAAGAGCTGCTACTACGCCATCGGACATTCTAAATCCAAACAAATGAATCGTGTACGAATCAGCGCATCCTTCTACTTGTAGCACAGTAAACGTTGGATCACTTGAATTAAATCAGTGCATGCATTTTCGAAACACTTTATCATACAAATTTTTTTGTACAATTATACTATGTAGTTACTGAAGAATAACTTGAACCATTTCTTTACATAAATAGGGTTACATAAATTGGTCTGGACATTGATGCTTCTATTCAAAATGAATTTGAACTCAAGGATGATTCTCACGAGCGTCCTTCAGTGAAAAGAACACATATTGGTAGTCCTGATTTTAATTTAAATTTTAAGAACACAGCGGCTAGACGTGCACCAACATAGAAGATCGCAAAACCCATTGCTGTTGGAAGTGAATTTTATCTCCACCAGTTATCCAGCAATCACTGCTCTTTCCGCAAGTAAGTAAAATTGTTGTTTAAAATGCAATCGATTATACCGTATAAATTCCATCTTGCACTATCTTTCAGTCATCTCTATAATTGTGAATATCAAATATTATTCGCAGGGTCTAATAGTATATCTTTAGACCAACCTTGGACGCCAGCTCGCTTCGAAGTCGGGAGAGAATTTGGATCGCGACGCTCGAAAGCACCTAGTCTGATGCGTGGTCGAATACCTGTTTCAACATTTTTCTAAGAGAAATGTGTAAGTTTTATCCAAGTATACTTGTAAAGTCAATTTTAACCGTGAACAGAAAACAAAGCCCAAAAGTAAAACTTGTCATGTCAGTAAATTATGGCACAGGTACCACAATGTTCAAAAAAATTAGTTAGCTTCAAAGAAGTCAATTATTATAGTGAAGATATCGAGGGTATCATACCATAAACATCGTCCGACATCGATATTTCCAGTTATACATTCTGTTTGACCATCCGAGATAGTCTCTTTAATTATAATAGATGGTCGTTCTGATTATCAATGATAGTTGTTTTGACTATCAGAGATCATTATTATGAGATCTACATATAATAGATCTATCCATTTTCCATATTCAACTTGAATATTCTTGGATTTTCAAGTTGACACTCTGCGGTAATCGAGTTTACACTCCAGGATGGTAAACTTTTCACTCTGGGATAATGAAGCTAACCTTCTAATTTCGGTACTCCACGAATGGCACGGTAGACCATCTAGGGGGCTATCTCATTGTTCAAGCTCAGATATAGTAAGTCTGACACTCTAGACGTTCAATTTTGCCCAATACTACTACAATCAAAGTGAACGGATTCCATCAATTGATCACTAAAAATTCTAATACCTTCGCTTTTCTTCGCATTTTAATAATTTTACAAAGTGGAAACTGTATTCTGTTTTTTTTTTAACTTGTCACACATATAGAGTCTTCAGATACAAGTATTGCAACTTCCAGAAGGTTGCAGCGTATCGTAAAAACGTAATAAAATCCTCTATTATTAACGCTTTGTGTTTCTGGCATAATAGAAATACATTTTTAGATTATTATAAATTAATAAAGAAAAACATGTTAACTGTTCTTTGTATGCGTTCGATTCTCAGGAAATTTGGCATGTGGTGATGTGACATAAGGAGCCGTTAAAATAATGCGTAATTAATTTCAAACAAAGGAGCTCAACATTAACCCAAAAAAATGATTTTTTAACCAAGAAGATTAAATGTATAAAAATGGATTAGTTAAATTTTCAACCAATGAGATGAATTTTTAACCCAAAAATTAATTCTTGAGGAATTGGTATTTTAAAACAACATTTATTATATTTCGAAGAAGATTTACAACTCTGAACAATTTTCCGTTATTGTTCAAAGATGTGCTTGAATGTTTTTAATTTAGAACATTTTTTCTTGGTAATTAATTCGTTTATTTTTCTATAGTTCATCATTGTTGTTCTTCTCATTTAACTATTTTTATCAAATTTTTTAATACTCAATTTTTTTTAATCTCTTCATTCTTTAAAGCAAACATTTGTTTTATTATTAAATATTTTTTGTACATGCTTACAATGTTTGCTAGTTTTTGATTAACATCGCTTTTATTTCCACTTATTAGCTTTAAATTGTTTTGGGTGTAATATTGTTTACAATTAAACGAATAATTATGTGTACCCAGGTGTTGTAAAGCATACAATAAGAATCTCGATGTTTTCAGACGTAATAACTGATTATTTATTTCTTTAAATTGGCCGAGAGTCAAGGTAGAACAATTATTTATTGTCATTGACTAATATTGTCATATGAACGATTATCATTAAGGTTAACTTTCAACCAGGTAGTGGAATTTTCCATCAAGATGATTAACTTTCTACCCACAAAGACAAATTTTGAACGAAATTCCCAAATTATCAACTAAAAATGGGATATTTAAATTTTCCAAAAAGTATTTCAAATTAACTAAACTTAACTAAAATTGTGAATCTTTAGCATAAAAATTAATTTTGGACGAATTAGTTCCAAACAGGATGAAACATCAACAGAGAACATTAGTTTTCGTGAATAAACCTTTTTTTTTGCGCCACCATATACAAAAATTTAAAAAAATGCCAATTTTTAAAATCTGAAAGTCGTGCTGAAAGTCGTGCAATTTTTCTGAATCATATTTTTTGTGCTCCATAAAATTTGTCGCCATTATTCTAAAATTGATTTTATCTTTTTTTAAGAAAGTTTGTTGGTATCAGGTTACCAGTGATGCTAAATACACTTGGCCTACGAATTAAGTAACTCCGCATTCTGTCTTCAAAAAATTGACGCCGCGTCGGTAATTAACCTATAATTAATAACTTATGATACTGGATAAATTTTATTACATTAATTCTTATCTGTGGTAAAAATGATATGTTCAGTTTATCTTCCTACTGTAAAATAGTGTCACTACAAGACGAATACAGATTCTGAACAGTTCTCTGAACTCGTCCAGCAAAATCAGGGTTATCAACACCTGTTCCATCCATGTCCTCAGTACTCCTTTAGCTCATCAAATGGTTGAACACCGACCTTGAAAGAATAAACGATTGAGAGGGTAGTCCTAGCACGGCATAGAGGTCGAGGGGCGTTGTAAATGTTAAACAACGCCATCTGTGAAGCTGATCTTGATTATACGTTATTGAATTTGTCCTCAGAGAAGTTCTTGAATATTAGGGCAAAAAACATAGAGGAATTAGCAACACAATTAAGGCAAAGTGCTATCCAGGGCGAGCGCCCCACATTTCTGATTGTATAAATAGTTTATGTTGATTTCGCGACATTCCTGAAAGTAGTTCCTATTGTTTTCGCTATATTCTATTTCTCAGTCACGTAAAACTTAGGCTAAACGCCCTATATTTCCTCCGAACCCACGGTAAACCAATTCTCAATTGGTGCTGAACTGTGAATCAGTAGATTTTACTGACACAGTCGCTATTCTGCACTGTTCCTCGATGCTACAATTACGAATTATCATGTCACTTTTACGGATAATATAAACAGATCTAACTTATTTTAACGGTATATACAATAGTTGAGACGGCAGTATAAATTGTAAAAAAATATTGCTAAAAAGTAATGAATAAATAAGCACACAGTTAATTTTAGGCTATATTTTCGGATATACGTATAATTAATCGGTATTTGTAAGTACAACGAGTATAATACAATTAAAATTTTGCACGCAACGGGGGGCGACCTCGGTAAAGAAGTCTGAAAACGCGTCCATACCATCGCGCGCGCACGAGAAAAGCTCTAGCATTTATCGCATGTCCATACAAGTCAGCTGAAACAGTCGCGGAACACAAACACATCTTGCTCCAATAAATTCTCAACTGTACGCGATCT
>CAKNWU010096448.1:0-10049 GCA_932072015.1 Andricus quercustozae | reverse complement strand
AATATAACATCACTTCCAAGGAGAAAGAAAAGGAGGAGAGGTATCAAGACCTTAAAAGGGAGCTGCGAAGACTGTACCCAAAATATTCGGTACAAGTAATTGTCCTTGTGATAGGTGCTCTCGGAGGTGCGAAACTATCACTGTTTCGTAACCTTAAAGCCATTCCCGCGTGCCAAAAATATGCCAAGGCACTTGCGAAATGGATGCAGAAAGCTGTCATCTTTGGGTCGCTTCGTGTGCTCAAAACACATGAGGGTTTCGCCAGCCTGTCGTTGTGATTTCATCGTGTCCTGTGAATACTCATCTCACGGTTGTGAGACGTGGCCATGAATGTGATTTACCGCGGTCCTACTGGGTGCCATTCTACAAATAGCACCCGATCCTGATGAAATCGCAGTAACGTTTCAATTATAACCACGTCTCACAGAGTATGTAACCTTATCCTTGCATGTGAGGCTCTACAAGGATGGACGAACCCTTTCCCTAGCCAAACCATCAAAAAGTTGTAGATGCAGTACAAAACGATCCAACACGCAGAGCACCCAAGAATGGCTCGGCAACCAGCGCCGATCACCCTAGAGTTCGAAGGGCTGAAAATAATTTAGATAGTAACACGATGACGAACCAGCGAAAAGCCCACATTGAGTGGACGAATCAACTCAAGGATGACTTGCTAGACTGATACGATGCCAGCATTATTCCTGCTCACGGTGGCTTTATGGCGCGCATGTACAATCTGTGGTTCCAGAAACACCCAGAGGTTCAGCATGTTTCGCATCAGTCATTTCATAATCAACGTTCCTACCTCTTGAAAAATGGATATGTACGCGGAACGCTACCCCAACCGCGGGAAGCAGGTACCCTCTGAAAGATAATGGCGATTTGAGGACCAGGAGGAAGATTGGCATGCAGGTTCCTTCGAATCTTTAAGATCTACTTGAAAAGGTGGTAATGAAGCAATGTTAGGGCCTCATAAGATCCGTAGATATACGTCGTTCCCCCGTGAGTGGGACATCCGGATAGTATGTGTTATAGGTAATCAGCGGGTGCATGACACACTCTGCACCTAGCGCTGGGAACCTATTGAAGTAAAATGCCGTTACGGTATACTAAGGTGGAAATGACACCGTCCTGAATTGCTTAAATGAAACCCTCTGTACATGAATTAAGTCCTAATAATCTGAGGAAAGCAAAACATAGTTTCTTCAAGGCATCTAGATGGACGTATAATCGCGGATAGGATGGCTCTAATGGAGCCGCGGCAGCTTGTATATCCTTTGTACCTGGGACCGTGGGGTCTGGGTTCCCTCTGAGGCTTCCTCTTTCGGGAGGGGGTAGCAACATATATGATCCGTTTCTGGGCCGCTAGTCCCAGTAGAGGCCGGAGGAATGAGTCGACTTGTGTTTGACACGTACTCTTCAGCCACCTGCTGCAGTGCGAAGGCTAGTCTGGGTTCAAACTAGAGGGTTCGTGTGAATAATATGCTGGTACGGCCTCTGATAGCGCCAGCCTGTTGGAACCTGCGGATTGATCCTTAATAAACGGTGAAAGGCCTCGTCCAGTCGCTCCATGGGTGCCGGTAAACGGTTAGGACCATCCTCTGCCATGTCAGGGGCTGGGTATGGCAAACGGTAGCACAGGGGTGGACAGGATACGATAGCTTCTAAGGTTAACTTCGGTAATCTAAGTACAAAATACAGTCCAAAGTCCGAGCATTGCCGCCCCGAGCATTGCCGCTTCTCCGATTGATCGCTCAACCACTACCCCCATTTTAGCGTCGGTCACGACCGATGCATTTCATAGCTAACGCATTCGAGCGTGAACGCGCTTAGATTGGAGGGTTATGGCTTCTTGGAATTACTCCCCTACAGCCCCGAAAACGGCAATGCTCGGAGTTTGTCATGTAAAAGAAAAAGGGTATCTCTAACTTGGCCTGGTATTTCTTAAAATCTTTATATGCATTTTACTCATGAATTTGTCAACTCACAACAAATCACAACTAAAATCTCACGATCCTCACGTATTGGACCTGTCAATTCTCAGAAACTTGTTGTGCTGTTTGGCGAATTAAACCGTGAAATTTATGTTGACCATCGTCATGTCGAGAGTCTTGAAATATTGCACGACACCCGCGAATGCGGAATTTACAGCAACCAATCATTCATTATGTGGCTGCCTGCGAACAGTCGTAGTATTTAGCCGAAATTATATGAGTTTGCACGACTAATACTAAGTTAGCTTTCAATTACTAAAATTTAATTTAATTCATCTCATCTTAAATTAAATAAACTTTAGTTGAATAATATTCAACTCCAATGAATTTGGTTCACTAGATTGAATAACTTGCTTACTTGTCAGATCTTGAAGTTAGGTTTGTGGGAGAATCACCCTGACATTTTCCAGACCACGAAGTTCCAATCAATTATACTAATCCGTTAAATAATTCGATGCTTCGTACTTATTTTAGTTCCTAAACTGTTCGAGCCGAGACGGGGTGGTAACCCACCAACCCACTGTAAACGGACTTTCCAACAAAACACTGATATCACGTGGTGGTCCTTCCAAGGCCAACTCAACCACAATTTTTTAAAGCGAAAAGAAAAGTAAAAATAATATTTTGACAACATATTTCATTTTGAGCCACATTTCACACTACATACTTTCGCACTGCACTTTAACTAAACTTTGAGGCTATGTTGGGACCCGCTAATCCGTGGTTAAGCCGCTAACCGGCCAAAAATGGCTGATTAAGTTAAGCAGCGATTAGGCTACTTTAATATTTGTTAAAAAGATGGTGAAACGCAATGTACTGATTAAATAAAGGTAATTAAGGACTAAAATTTAATCACGGTTGGTGGAATCGGCCGTTTAGGTATCACTGACAGACATATTCTTAACCAAACGTGTTGCGGACGTAGTCGGTCAGTAATAGGCATTTATCTCAAAGTACAAGAGACTAGCTGTGTCAATTTTCGGGCGACTCGTAATGTGTCAATTGTGAAATGTGTCTCCATAACTCTCCCGGACCAATAAGCTCTTTTTATTTCAGTACTGTTATAAAAAATTATAGATTAACACTAAAACTAGAAACTAAAACGCCATTTTACGGTAGGTAAACGAAAACGGGGATAAACGTATCACATAAAAAGTTCCTGGTGTTACACCTGAAGCCAAATTTATACTGAGCAATCCACTTTTATTAACATCGATCATTCTTAATAACAGGACTTAAGTCGTTAAAGTAAGAGTGCATCAGTGCTTCCTCTGCTGATATTCGAAGTACTGGGTTACACACCAATAATCTCTGCGAACAAAACAAAACAATCATTGAGCATAAAGAAAGTTGAAGAATATAATTGGATAATTGGAAATCGTAGTCGGAGTCGTAAACTTGTAATGCTTTCTAAGCCACTAAACGCAAAAGAATTCTACTAAATTTAAGAGAACTCTACATAATTCAAGATAATTCTGTAATTCAAGCGAATTATACAGAATTGAAGAGAATTCTTCTGAATCCAAGATATCTCCACAGAATTCAAGAGAATTCTACTGCAATCGGGAGGATTCTGCTCAATTCAAGAGAAATCTACATAATTCAAGATAATTCTGCAATTTAAGAGAACTATATAGAATTTACCAGAATTCTGCTGAATTCAGGAGAATTATGCTGAATTCAAGAGAACTCTGCTGAATTCAAGAGAATCCTGCTAAATTCAAAAGAATTCTGCTCAATTCAAGAGAATTCTGCTGAATTTAAGATAATTCTGCTGAATTCAAGAGAATTCTACAGAATTTAAGAGAATTGTACAGCATTCAAGAGAATTTTGCTGAGTTTAGGAAAATTCTGCTGAATTCAAGACAATTCTCAAGAATTCTACTAAATTATACTAAATTAATGAGAATTCTTCAAAATTCATATGAATTCTACTGAACACATAAGAATGTTGACTAATTTGGTTACTTGGGAAATATTATACTCGTATGCAGGAACTTCAGAGTTCAGGCTCTTGGGCGCTCGGCACACCGTGTCACGGCCTACCTTCAAAATTATTTATCGAAAACTAAGATTAAAAAAATCAGTTTGTTTGAAAAATACAAACAGTTTTTAAATTTTGTTTTCAAACAATATTTCTTCAAAACTGCATCTTATTATGAATAATTAAAAACATATATCTTAATATCGTTAAAATCACTACAGTCATCAACATTTAAAAAAATAACAAAAATTTTCAATTTTTAATATCTCCTAACTGACATATCGGTTCACTTAATTTTTCATAAACGAGCGATTCCATTGTGAATCATTCACAGAAGTCTAGGTTATTTATTGCAAAACTTGTTTGCATTTTTTATATAAAGTATGAATCAGATGCAAAATTTTATGCGTGTAATCTGAATTAATTTTTAAACGAACCCGCAAGATAGCCATAAACAATGCATAAAAATCCATTATTATAACATGGTTTTTGTGCGTTTTTTTGGCAAAAATACAAGACAGAAAAAAAATTGCATTGAATACCAATTGTGGATTTCTATAACACTTCGTAGTTTTAAAAACAATTTTGTTAAAATATCGATGATTTTAGAAGATACAGCGTGATATATAAAAATTCATTATAAATAATATCCATTAACAAAAGTATGGTGATCTATTACCGCGGACCAAATGGTTCCTGGCTCGTGGACTATAATAAACACAAAGGTCTACTTGTCGACCTTCGAGGCAAGAGAATCACTGTGGCGAACAGACGAGCAGGCGTGTACCGATTTGAGTCCCCAGATTCAATAATCGATGGGTGAATGGGAAGCTCGGTTTTGTATTCCGTACTTCCCATTGCAGATAGATAACAAATCAAGCACGGCTCTGCATGAAAGGGTTGTCGGGCCGTACCCGATATGAGACGGAACCCTCTGAGGGCTCCCGAAGTCCTGGGCGACAGTGCACCCCGCCGTCAGTCTTGTCCGGTCGCTAGCCGTGTATCCTGGTTGCTCTCGCCGTCGTGCCACCTAGTGCTATTTCCCCTCGCTGGTACCGCTTCCGGAAGGAAGGCCTACCGCCATCACAATGACCCTTGTTAGGGCCAACTTCATCGTCGCTCAAACGATCATCCTCGTCGAGGAACTTATCGCCCGTCAGCACTCTCCACGAGCTGATTGTCGCACGTCGACATGTAAGTGGCATTAAATCGCCTTTCTTTATCTTAAACACTACCGTTAGTTTTTATTCCTCATTCTCGGTATTCTAAATATCATTTCCCTCCTCGGCATTACCACCGTAATACCTTGTGCCTCACCCAACAATCCTACACTTTTCCTTTTCAAAAAATTCAAGCCTGTCGAGAAAAGACACAAAATCTAAACTCCAAATTCAACTTTACAATTTGCAATCTTGACTCTTACTTTCAACGTTATTCCGATTACTTTTTGCATGCTAATGTACTCGTATCCTTATGCCTGAATTTACCTGGAGTATTTATGATAATTATGATTTATATGATACATGAAATGACTTCTTATATGTACGTACTCTGATTTTTAATATGCAATGATTTATGTGTACTTTTACTCGTTGAATTGATATATGCGACATTTAATATGTTTTCCCCTTGATAATTCTACATGCGTCTTCTTGCTATATGCTTGCTACACGTGTCTGCTTGTCAGAAATAATTAATTAAAGGAAATGAAACCTGAAACGAGTAACAGCATGCATTTTTCTTTTCGCTGAATATTTCAATCGCCCGTTTTGGCGAGATGTTCAAGCGCGGTAACAAGTCCATACGAGCTACCCGCACCCTCACGATTCGCTCCGAGGTCACACGACGTATATCGTGAAAAAAAAGAGTCGGAGAACGAAAATAAAGATATTTTCGAATTATCCGACAATAATATAACTAACTAAAATTTTAATTAAAATTCTTTAATCAAAACTGGAATTTCGAATTATGAAACCAGATTAGATATATAATTTTTACGAATTTTAATGTGATTTAAAACAAAATGAAACTCAGGCCGGGTACAGTCATGAAAATAATGAACAACCCAACTAACACACAAAGTGATCACGATAGTCTCGATTTGGAAGTTGCCGCAGCACTTCCAATCCAAAATATGGTCTTAACTACACCCAAAAACACGGGCACTATTCCAAAAACAACCAACAGATCAATAGGCCGCGGCGAGGGTTTGCCAGAAAAAGTACAGAAACCCCAATGAATAGCAATAGGTCACACAAACTCAAAATAACCAACTCTCACTCCACGACCTGACTCAAAAACCGAACAGAACCTTCGACCTAATAAAAAATACCTTTTATTGGGATAACGAGGATTTACCCACACTAGGTGCGTCGGTGCCAAGAAATAATTTTTGCGAGTTACATAACGAAACTTTCGAATGCGATTCTATCTTAGAAAAGAATATATATAATTTATTTTAGAATCCGATGAACTTTTAGACAGTACACAATACTATAACAAAGTAAGAAACCCCCAAATGTCCATACGACCCTGCGGGCCAGGGTAAGGGGAGTGGGAAGACGCCCCACGCCCAGACTTGGTACCCTATTGCGTACTGTCAGAAAATTAGTACTATGGTTTCCTACCGAACGAACGTAACCTTGTCCGAGTGTGAGTCATGCCCGCGAACGCGACCCTAATCGGTTTTCCAATCAACGCAGGTCCCACCATCATTGTAAGTGGAGATAATAAACTTACATTTACTTTACGTTGGATATTCATCTTTAACTTTTGCCATCTCTCGACGTTCTACAATCCCCGCCCCCTCCCTGTCCCTATAATTTTCGAGATTCCTCACTAATTTGGCGCCCAACCTAATTTCCCACAAATCCTTTTTCCGTACTTGCAGAAGGGCATTGGCAAACCTGGAAAATCCCAAATCCTCCAAAAGTCGAGAGTGGAAGAGAGAAAATTTTAATTTGTGAACTTTTGTGCCATTGAAATGAAATTGAATTAATCTTGTTGAAGATCTGATATATTTTTTTTTGGTGATCGGTATATTTTAGAATTGCAACCAGTATAATATTGATGAAAAAAATACCTTACGTGTATTTCAAGTTGCTGGATTGCATAAGTGAGGGTTTTAAAAAAGAACTAAAAATAAAAAGAAAACAAGGTTAAAAAAGAATGAAAATAAATGCAATTATAAATTTGAAGTAGGTAAAGTTGAAATAATAAAAAAGAAATTAATTGCCAAAAACGTGAAAGAAATAGGTGCAAAATTTGGGAAAATAGAAAAAAGCGAAACGGCGTCAGTTACAAATTGCCACGAATTACGCTTTCCCAGCCCCAGTGGATGATTCCACTACGTGGTCGAACAACGCGTCCCTCGAGGTAGGAAAACCGAGACGCTCAATTACATGAACGTGCTGGGTTTCATTCATCGCAAAAGTAAGAAACCAATGAGCTAGGCCGGGGTACGAAAAACCGCTATACGGCGCTAGGCGCTCTAGATCAGCGAATAGAACGAATTACAACAGATTTAGTTCTTCTTTATTCATAATGTGTCCCCTGAGGGTTTATATGACTTCCATTTTTTCCAATCCTTCCACCTACATATTTTATAAAATCGCATCTTTACTATTTACAGTTATTTAAATCTATTTACATAAAGTCTTATTCTAGATCCTTATTTCTATATTTTGACCCAAGCGCAATTTGGGACTTGTTAGCGAGCGAGTGAGCGACTGATCGAATTCGAGTTTGCACGAGAGAGAGAGAGAGAGAGAGAGAGAGAGAGAGAGAGAACCATAACGCAAACGCATCTTAATCTACTTAAGCTATTACATAACCATTACTTCCAAATCTTTACGCTTCTAATTTAAGCGACTTCCGTTTCCTTTTACTTTCACTTCTCTTGTACCTCGATTTTACCATTTTTTTTGCATCCATTCTTTCATTCTTTCTCATTCGCTCCCCTAGCCCCCTCTAACTCCTTCATCCACTCTTCCCCCAAAGCATCCTCCCCTAGAATCTTTACCACATTCTCTTGCCAGCTTCCTTTATCTTCCATTCCTCTCCTACATCCTTCCCATACATGCTGCCATGTTTCCTCTTCCCATTCACAGATTCTGCACTTCCTGTTCTCTTTCTTTTCCCAGTACATACCTGCCCTCACCTCGTTTCCCAATCTAAACCTTGCTATTCTTGTCCACCTTTTCTCTCCCCATCCCTTTTCTAAATACTTTGGTACTCCTTCCTTTTTTATCATCTTATACCATTTATTATATTTTTATCCCTCAATCATCCCTTATCTTTATATTAATTGTCTTTCCCTCTCCCTCTTCTCCACTTCTTCATAGTTTATTCCAGTCCTGTCTTCTATATCTCTAGCCTTAAAGAACTCCCTCCTTTCTTCTTCCTATCTCGTTAATTCGATCGCCCACCCTCTCCTTTCTTCTATCTCCATCAAACACTTTCTCGCTAACTCCCCTCCCCCTCCCTTCCACAGCTTATTCTCAAAATGCCATGCCCTCTTTCCCGCTCTAGTACTTAAAGTTTCCCTTTGCGCTTCTTCTCTCACCATATATCCCGGCGTTCTCCAGTCTACCCCTAGCGTCCATCTTATATACCTTTCTTGTAAACTCTCAATCTCTTTCCTTTCTTTCCATCCCCATATCTCTGCTCCATAACTTAACACTGGCCATACTCCAATTTTTGTTGAACCTTCTTTTTCCTATTCCCCATATCTGTTTCATTACCCCTGCTGCTTTGTTTGTGCTTTCTCTTATATGAGCTCTATGATCTCCATTTGTTTGCAAGGTATATCCCAGATAATTAAACTCTTTAACTTCTTCTAATTTTTTTCCCTTCCATCTCCCCGTCCATTCTTTCTTTCTTCCCCCTCCTTTTCTAAACCTCATTATCTTTGTCTTTTCTACAGTTAAATTAAACTTTTTCCCATCTAAGTATTTCTCTAAGCCAGTAATTAAGCCCGCCATACCTTCTTCATCCTCTGCCATCAACACTATATCGTTCGCGTATGCCAGTGTATATATCTTTTCGATCCCTATCCTAACTCCTCCCCACCCTTTTCTCTTCATTTCTTCTTCCAAGTCTGATATTAATATATTAAATAAAAGTGGGCTCAGAGGACACCCTTGCCTCACTCCTCTCACCAACCAGAAACTATCTCCTACTTGCTCGCCTACTTTTACCTTGCTTTTTGTCTCTCTAAAGATTTCCGATACTCTCTTTATTAATCCCTTTCGTATCCCCTTTTTCACCATAACTTTTTCTATCTCGCCTCGGTCTAATGAGTCAAACGCCACCTTTAAATCCACGAACATTGCTATCATTGCCCCTTTATCCCTTTTAATCCTCTTATTTAATAGATAGTTGAGAACATATATGTTGTCCATCACCCCCATCCCTTTTCTAAACCCTGTCTGATTCGGAGGCACTATCTTTTGTTCCTTAACTTCTTTCTTTAACCTCTCCGATAAAACAGTCACATATTCTTTATACAATGTTGGCATTAGTGTCACTCCCCTATAATCCTTCACCTTCTCCCCTTTGCCTTTCTTCACTATTGGTATCACTATTCCTTCTTTCCATAACTCTGGCCAACCCTCTCCTCTCCATACTCTATTGCACATTAACCATGCCCATTCCTATAATTCTGTCCCCCCATATTTCCAGACTTCATTAGGAATCTCATCTATGCCAGGCGCCTTTCCATCTTTCATCATCCCTAATACCTTGATTATTTCCTCCCTTGTAATGTCCTCCTCCTCATCTGCTTCCCTGCCATCTTTTCCTACTTTCCTAACTTTCCTCTCTACCCCTCCTAGCAATTCCATAAAATATTGTTTCCATTCTACCATCCCAATATCCTGGTTTCCTCTTTTCCTTCTTCTTCTCTCTCTAGTTACTACCTTCCAAACCTCCTCTTCCGTCCTAGCCTTCTCCGCTTCTTCTTCAAACCATTTATTTTCCTCCTTTTTTTTGCTCACACAACTCAGTATACTCCTTCTTTTTTCTCCTATATTCTTCTCCACTACTTGTTCCTTTTCTCCATTTTCTTAATT
>CAKNWU010096426.1:0-12322 GCA_932072015.1 Andricus quercustozae | reverse complement strand
TCTCACGCCACACAGGCTCAATTCGCCGATCAATCCTGTTGTTCGAGGCAGCTGTAAAGATCTTATACAGTGTGTTCTTCGTTCCTCTAAGTGCTTTTTTCACCTCTTCGGCAGTGATTGATGGACATTCCTCCTCAGATTTTATGAGGTTGTCGCAAAATTCCTTGAAGCGGATGATATTGTCAGTATTTTCTTTCAACTCTAGTGTTTTCGGGATCTTGTATACCTCTCTCCAAAAAGTCTCTACCTCGTTGGGCGTGGGTGGATTTTTGACAGAAACAGGGTGATCATTGAACAGGCGAGATGGGTCAGCGAGAAACTGTTGATTCTCCCTGATCCATCTCTCCCTCTTCTGTATTCTCCTCCTTGCGTCAGATAACAGCCGTATTTTGTCAGCAAGATGCTGCTTGATTGTCAGCAGCTTTGACTTGTTTAGTGTGTGATTCAAGATCCTCAGTTCTTGGGCGAACTTTCGAACACTTTCCGTGAAGTATCTACAAGATATTATGTATTCAATTACACATTGAACACGGGACGCATTCTGTCTTGCCCATCCAATCTTCTTGTTCAGTTGATGTAATCGTCTTTTGGTATTTTGATCCATCGTAGGTTTGAGCCTTCGATTTGAATCAGCCAAAGCTCTCGCAGCACCATAAACTGAGCAATTGATGGTCCAGAGGTCGGATTCTTGCGAGATTTCTCCACGAAGGGAGGCATCCATTTCAGCCAGATCTTGGAACTTAAGAGGAACTTGCATGGTAATGTTCCTTCTTGTCCTGAAATCGTGATCATCTCTCAGAAGGTGCCTGTTTTCCGCAGTTGGTCTTAATGTCGCTTCCTCATCTTCGGCTGCAGCTTGGTCAAGCAGCGGTTGGGGAAGCGCTCCGCGCACATATCCATTTTTGCAGAGGTAGGCACGTTGATTTCGCAACGATTGAATCGAAACGTGCTGAAGCTCTGGGTGTTTTTGGCACCACAGAGTATGCATACGCGCCATAAAGCCTCTGTGAATAGGGATAATGCTGGCATCGTAGCAGTCTAGCAAGTCATCCTTGAGTTGATTCGTCCACTCAATGTGGGCGTTTCGCCGGTTCGTCGTCGTGTTTCCATCTTAATTATTTTCAGCACCCCGAACTCTAGGATTATCGGCATTGTTCGCCGACCCATTGTCGGGCGCTCTGCGCGTTCGATCGTTTTGAACCGCATTTACAACTTTTGGGTGTTTTGGTGGTGTCATTGTTGTTCCGACGAGCAGCTAGGAAAACGGTTCGTCCATCCTTGTAGAGCCCCGCGTGCAAGGATAAGGCTGCATACTCTGAGAGGTCGCCCGGTATCCCAGAGTCACCGTTAAGACACCTCACCCAGGTGTCATTCAGCTTTCGGCACGGTTGTGACGCCTCCGCTTAGGGATTATTCCTTCGGGACCATCCCTGGACAATTGTCCGCGACTGCTTATTAATTATTGTAACCATATTCAGCAGAAACCCTTGATACAGGAACCCTCTATCCGCAACCCGAGGACGCCCTGAAATTGTACACCCAACACTATTAGTTTTTCACAAGTAGCGATACGGTTCACTGGTTAGTATATGAGGGCAGAAAAAATCATAAGTCTCAACTTAATGCGTGCGATTTATAATTTTAGTGCTTTATTTGTTTGAGAATCATCTGATTCATACAAATGGTTATATTTCAACTCTCAAACTAACTCTTATTATAATAAATAAAAACAAAAACTTAAATTAAAGGTTGATGGAAAACATTAGCCCAAAGGAGATAAACCGCACTTACAACGAAAGAAAATCAAAAAACCTTGAACTGTATAATTAATTGTAATGCTTATTCGTGAAGCTTACTAACAAACATAATAATTTATTTGATAGAATTTTTTTGAGTTATTTAGAATATTGAGACAGTCATTCCATACCTCACACATATCCCTAGTTTCGCTTATACATGAAAACCTTACAGTTTAAAAAAATTGACATTCTACTAAAAGGTTGTACACAGGTTCTGTATTAAAACTGTTCTCATGTCAGTAGATACAATAACCATCAACATTAAAACTGCAGGTTTTATTCTTGATTATAAGTCTACGCATGAACTTATTTATTAACATTAATTGCGCTATAATTCTGAAAAAACCTAGTGGTGTTCTTGACAGACATAAATATTTCTGAGGTCCTTCACGCAAGGTTAATTGAGGATAAAGTATTAGAGCAGAGGACGAGTGGGCTCACTGTAAATCTTCTACATTTAAAGTTTTATCATAAGCTCTTATCCATGCCGATTTATTCTTTTGTAGAGAGGCAACCTCTCATAGACTTCTCATCTGTCTGTTGGAAAGCTTAAAGGTGCATCCACACATAGTAAGATGCATAGAGAGATTAATGCCTCTTTCGAAAACTAGATTTTCTATCTCATCTGGACTTTATCGTGTGACAACAAACAACGTCACCTTCCAGAGAGGCGTCTTTCAGGGCGATACCATGAGCCCTTTACTTTTTTGCATCACACTTCTGCCTCTATCTCTCGCACTACGAAATTCTTCTGGATACCTCTGTGGCGACACTAACCTATACATATCTGGGCGTGCCTCAAAGCCGCATTCAGGACGGAACATCAGTAAAGGAGTCTCTCCGAAGCAGATACAAGCATCTTCTCCGACAGATTTGGTCTTTCAATCTGTCAGCGTTGAACAAGATATCTGCGACTAACATGCTTACCGTCCCGGTTCTACTCTACTCGTTTGGGGTGGTTCAATGGACGAAGGACGAACTTAAGACCCTTGATGTCACCACACGTAAGATCATGCATATCTCCAGTGTCTTCATAGCCGAATTGTTCTAAGTACAGCTTATATCGTTGCCAATGGCAGAGATCCCCTCCTAAAAATGGTCAGTAACCACGTGATGATTGGTGAAGGAGCGTTCCTTTACAAAGCCGCGGAGCAAGCGGTCGAGACACTTGAGTCTGGGACACCCTATATATATACAGTAAATTATTTAATCGGAAAGATCATCATCAAAGGGAAAATAAACGAATAACGGGAAATAAATTTTCATAACAAATTTGGTTTTAGAAACTTAAGAACTAAATTGTAAGATTGCTTCAGAATTATTTAATTATTTCCAAATTTGAAACACAAAATTAAAAGCAGGGTAGTAAGAAAGTAAATTTATGCAGCGACTTATCAATTTCGCACACCCATAATTACAAAATGTAAAAGTAATTATCAGCTAATTTGAGAAAGTAGCACGGAAATTTATACTATTATTCAGTATATTTTGTGGATATTTTATATGTTGAAAGATATCAATACTAATATTAAAAAATATTATCTTTAGACTTATCTTAGGGGTCTAGTCAAATCATGTAAAAAATTCCCTGACAATTCCATGTTTTTTCCAGGTTCACATATATAGATTTTTCTAAGGTATCATTTTCCGAAATAAGGAGCCATTTAAGTATTAAGTGTCGCATTTGTTAGAGAAATTCTGATCATACATCCCTTCAAAGTATTACATAATACTGTTAAAAAAAACCTTTCGTCATCCAGCTGTGAATGGTTAAATTGTAATTAACTGAGTTTAATAAAAGTGGTACAAAATAGGAATAAATCAAGCGTGGTCCAAAAAAGGCTTATTTTCCCCAAAATAGCTGCCCTGTCAAACCCTTGGTGAAGACGTCGGCCATCATTTCACTTGATGAGATGTAATCCACGGTAATCCAACCTTCTTCCATGGCCTCTCTTACGAAGTGATGCCGAATGTCAATGTCCTTGATTCTTGAGTAAACACCGAATTTTTAGCAAGCTTCTGTGCTCCTTGGTGTTCATTATAGATTTGGATGACGGTCTGATTTCCCAATTCAACTTCTTTCAAACGCTCCCGTACGTTGCTTCTTGGCTTCCCAGGTGACTGCACCATTTGCCAATACAGAAACAGATCCAGTATAGGTTCGTCGGTCTTCCAGGCACCCTGCAAAATCGGAGTCCACGAAACCCTCAAGTTCTTTTGAAACTTTCTCGTACTTCAAACCCAGTTTCTAAGTTCCACGTAGGTATCGAATGATCCTTTTAGCAGCAAAATTATTGAATGGGCTCAAATAATTCACTCCATAAGCTGTGTCCGGCCTCGTTCCAACACCCAAGTACATTAGACTCCCTATGAGCTCTCTAAAAGGGTAGACTTCATTTTCCTCAGTTGATGGTTCCTCAACTTTGTCGATAGATCCAATGGTGTTACTGCTGGTTTCGAGTTTTCCATCCCAAATTTCTTCAGTAGATCTTCAATATATCCACTTTGAGAGATTTCCAAAAACCCATCTGCTTGATGAAATTCCATCCTCAGACAGTATTTGACTTTTCCCAGGTCCTTTACGTCAAATCGTCCTTGAAACACCGACGTCTGCATTTAGTGGTTGCGATCCAAAGCTTCGCAATTCCTTGTCGAGTTTCTTATACCTCTGTCGCCCAGCCTGTTTAAAGCCATAAAGAGCCTTTTTCATCAAACATACCTTATTTCCTTCCTGGATCTTCTTCAGCATTTTCGAAGCTGTTCCCTCCAGGCTGAACATTTCTGTCAGTAACTTTTCCTTGGTGATTATTCCAGACAGCATCTCTTCTAACCATTCTGGAACCTCCATGAAAATGTCTGCTTCGATGTCCTCACTCGAGAAGGCTGTTGTCACATTTAGTTGATGAACTGTCAGATTATTCTCAAAAGCAAGAGCCATTAACAATCTGACTGTTCCAAGTCGAACCACCGGAGCGAACGTTTCGTTGAAATCAATTCCTGGACGTTGTGAATAAACTTGCGCCACTACTCGTGCTTTTCTTCTCTCCAGGATTCCTTCTGCAATGTACTTACTTCTGAGTACAATTGTGGACACGATTATACTGCGGTTCTCTGGACGATCAACCAAATCCCAGGTTTGATTTTTTACTAAAGCTTCAAATTCTTCTCCAATTACATGTTTCCAGTCTTCAACTTCGTTTCCAGCTAGTGCTTCCTTAGTGAAATCTATGCGATGTTGGCACACTACAGATGTTGTTCAAATGGTAGTCCAGTGAGAAACGTATTATGTTTCTTCTTCGGCCTACCAGTTTTTCCCGTTCTAATAATCTGTGGACTTCCAGACGTTCTCCTTTCTTCTTGATCATCTCGGTTTCGGTTATCAAGGACAGCTTCTTCTCGTCGAATGTTAATTCGATTTCCAACCAACTGTTTTCTTCAGCAGGTTTTTTGCACTGTTTCTTCTCCAAACATTCTGCAGAAATGAACTCTTTATATTTCTGCTTTGGAAGAAATGTATTCACAAGCTGAATGTCTCTTGTAGTTTCGACATTACTTTCAAAGGTCAGACAGACTCTGTAACCTTTGGATTCATGAGAGTAACCTAGAAAAACACACTTACGCGCACGGACTTGTAATTTTCCTTTTCCAGGTGATTTATCCAAGGCAAATCCTTTGCATCCAAAAGTTTTCAACTAAGACAGATAGGGACATACTCCACTCCATTTCTCGAATGGTGTACTCCCGTTCAGACTTCTAGAAGGACATCTGTTTCTTATGTGGTTCGCTGTTAATACGGCTTCTGTCCAAAATGATGGTGACAAGTTTGAATCAATTAAGAGGTATCTCGCCATTTCCACTAGTATACGGTTCTTCCGTTCAGTCACACCATTTTGTTGCGGAGTATGCGGAACCGCAAATCTTCTTGTAATATCACATTTTTCATGATATTTATCTTAATCGTGGTTTCGATACTCCGTGCCGTTATCAGCTTGCAGGCATTTTATTTTCCTTCCGGTCTGATTGTCTACCATCGCTTGGTAGCTCTTGAAGGCTTCTGAAAGCTCATCTTTACTTTTCAGGAATTTTACAACACACCACCGAGTGGCATCATTAAAGAATGCAGCGAAATATTTTGCTTTACCTATGGACTACGTGCGCATCGGTCCGCAGAAGTCCGTGTGTATCAAGTCAAGCAACTCCGTTTTTCGTTGAGAGTTCTTCGGAAAAGGCTTTTGCGTAAGCTTCCCCATTACACATGTTCCACATATTCCGAGTTTTACGTTTTCACTGAATTTGATTCCTTGAGCTTTCATTGCATTCTTACCATCTTTTTCGTTCACATGTCGTGGCCTTCGGTGCCATAATTCCAATTTTCGAGAAATATGTCTTTCGAAAAAACACTCGTGAGTTCTGACGTTTTGTGCAAATAATATAACCTGCCGATTCTATCCGCAAATAGTTTTTCCGACCCGTTTTCGTCACGAATGACGGCTGAATTATTTCTAAAAGTCACTTCATGACCGTTGTCGGTGATTTTTCCCACAGAGATCAAGTGGATTCTTAAATCAGGGACGTAGACTACTGGCTAAGTTCAACTTATCACTCACACACTTTTCACTATAAACGAACTGTTCTTTATCGTGGTCGTTCAGATGTGTGCAACCTCTATCAAGGCACCATTTCGTTCCTGGTTGTGTGTTTTCCGTTCTCAGCGCTAATTCTGAAGTTGTAGTTATGACAAAACCTATTTCTTCCACTTTGTTTGACTTTTTTGATGACCTGTCGATTTTCTGCTTCACAATCGATAGCCTTGTGTCCTATCTTTTTACATTTATGACACTTAAATTGAAAAGGCTTGCCTTCTTTTCTTCCGGCGCTCGGTTTCTTACCCTTCACCCCCGGTTTCTCGTAGTGACCGTCATATGCCAAAATGGCTTCCGATGCATTTTCCCGCTGCGACGATTTTCTGGCGCCACTTTCCTCAGTGATTTTTATTTTCAGGGATTCCGGTTTTGGTAGATCATCCCGTGTCTCAAGTGCACATCGAAAGTTCTCGAAGCTTGGAGGAAGACTGTATAACAACATTATTGTTAATAAATCCTCTTTGATTTTCACTTCTATCTCTTGAAGCTTATCTACGGCATCGAAGAACTTTCCAATGTTCTCTCGGACATCCCCTTGTTCCGACATTTTGTGCAGCATCAGTTGTTTCCAAAGGGTAGCTTTTCGAGCTGGTCCTGTAGACTAATAAATTGTGTGCAGCTTCTGCTACACGGCATTCGCGGTCTCACACCCTTTAATTTGTTTAAGTTCAGACGGAATTATTGCTAAAACTAAATCTGAGTGTGCTTTTATGTCCGCGATTTCCCATGCCCGGGCTGCTGCCACCGTAGTCGCATATCCAGCTACGATCTCAGGTTTCACCTGCTCTCCACTTAAATATTCCGATTCGTCGTTTTTCACAAGCAGTCTCCGCGCATGGAGTTTCCACATATCGAAGTTAAGGGGCCTTCTCAGCATTATAAAATGGTTCGGCAATTTCCGGCCGCACGGTTGAATATTTTTGTCTGACTTTTTGCATACCTCATCTACGTATGGGTCTCTTTTGCTGCTAAGTCTCGCTTTTTTGAAAACATGTTTATATTTGAAGTTATAAACAAAAAGAAAAGAAGAATAGAAGAAAAATGCAGTCAATCTCAGTACTAGCCGACTCTGTAATTTCGAGATCTAGCCCGTGGACCCTCTTGAAATTTAGGAGACAGGCTTCCCGGAGCGCGAGTGGAGACTCGGAAGCGTGTCGAATTAACTGAAACGAATGCTCCTTCCATTGTTATGAGATGCAGGCCAGTTCAAAAAACTGAAATTATGAAAGCATCGCGTGATTCAATTTTAATTAGCAGAAATGCTTCATTCATATAATTTCAAGGAAGTGAAAAAAAGGTTCATGAAAATCGGATAATATTTGCAGTAATAATAGAAATGTTGAAGTGCACACGGTCGTATGGTGAGATGCACCGCGGTATGAAAGAAAATGCATTTTTTTTTGTTCAAATGGCCTACAGCCTTCAATTTTGCCCCAATCCGCAATTAATTTTTTTTTTAGTTGAAGGGCGCTAAATTTCCAAGAGAGCCTTGGTTAGACTTGCATTTTCATTTGTTTATTTATTATATGTTCACTTGAAGTATGAGAAAATCGACGTTTTTCACGAAATCATTGTTTACTCTTCAATAGCGGTTTGCATCTACTGAAAATCATCTTAAATCTATGCAAGAGTACTCCCAGAATGCAAATCATTTGATGATTGTTTTAATTGTTCTAAAAAAATGACATTAACAAACAGCCACGTACTGAAATTTTGGTTGTAAAATATTTCTTTGCAGATGAATATGCTTTCAATTATAGTGAAAGTGACTGTTAGTCTCAATTGTTATGAGACCTCAACAATTGTAAATGTTGTAAACAATTTTTTGCCGAAAATTGGAATTCGTTTCTTCCTTCATTATCTGAAAATATGTAGATATTGAAATTAAATAAGTAAATATAAAACTTTGTTGTGGAAAATAATTTTTTTTGCATTGAAACTGCTTCGGATGTTTGTGAGAGAGATTTGCAGCAACTGTTTCTACGTAAAATTCACAAGAAACAGTTGTTATTATTTAATTTTAAATATTACAATTCGTATTCATTGAACAATATTGTAATTGTTATTGAAAAAAGTTTGTTCTTCTCTGGAAATAGTTGGAATTATCGTGAGAGTCATTGTCAGTAACAATTTTTTTATAAAACGTTATACGCAATTCGTTTTGAACAAACTTTTTTCAATAAAAATTACAATACTGTCAAATACATACGAATCGTAATAATACCATACTAATAAGTTTTATTCTTAACCCACCCTTTTACCCCCCTCCCCCACACAGCGCCCCAAATATGACCCAAAAAAAATACATTTTTACGTATCATTGTTACTTTTTAGCAATTTCCGTCGTCTGTTTTATGCAAATAATTACTAATGGACAATTTGAATATTTCCCATGACTTTTTCAAACAAAGTTTCATTGTTTAAACAAATGTAACTTATTTAAAGAATTATTTATTCCCAAAAAATATAAAAATTAATCGCATTTCCTAATTGACATGTAATAGTTTGTAATTGTCGAAAAAAATATAATTTGTTCAAAAATTATTTTTCCAACAATATTTTTTAAATCGTACTTTCTGAATTAAAAATAATATTGAATGATTTCGAGGAGTAGTAAATTCTGTTAAGGACGTTTTTTTCTCTCATTTTCAATTTCAATTTGCATTTCAATTTTTTCCTTCAAGCAGTTTTCTATTAAAAAATGTGGATCAGTAATATAAAATTTTATACATAGAATTAGTTTATTATATATTTTTTTGGTCTATTTTCATACAAAATAAGCAATATAAAATTGCTATAACAAAGTTTTGTAGCGGCATCTAGGTAGGTGCACCCGATAGTCGGTCAAACCTTGGCCCAAATATGGGCCGGCCGTCGGGCAAACGCTGGTTAATGGTTTCAAAAAGACCGTGAAAGTACGGTCCATCCGACTCTGGGCAAGAGATGGCCCGACCGTCGGCATAATATTGGCTTGTAAAAGTCATCATAATGCACCCGACGTCGCAGTACACGATAAAATTTCTAAGTTCAGTCGATGCAAATTTTAAATGCTTATTAAAAATCACATTTTATGTCATTATCAAAAGTTGTAAAATAGACTAAAACGCGAAAAAACAAAATATTACACGAAGAAAAATGATTTAAAGTGGGTGCCAAAAAACAAAATGTTTAAAGAAATTGTTTAAAAAAGTTTGAAAACAAATTGTTTAAAGAAAATGTTGATAAAAAATTTTTGCAAAAAAATTTTTAGAAACAAAATTGAAGAAAATTTGTCAAAAAAAAAGATTAAGGGTTTCAGCCCGGGCTACGAAACCTTAAGAATTTTAATAAAAGGAGTAAAAAAAATGTTTAATTTCAACTGCTTTGAGCTGCGGCTTATGGGGATGGTTTTTTCATTGACTTTCAAATGTCTAGGTATAGAGTAATGGGTAAGACTCTCGCCTGCAAGGCGATAGATTCAGGTATAGATGTGGGTTCGAAACCCCGTAGCGATAGAAATTTTATTTGTATTAACATTTATAGTCAAAATACTCGCAATCAATTATTTTTTTTTTTTGAATACCTTGAACCTTCAAAAATCAAAGTCGGCCCCACATTGTTGTCCAAGGTTGGGCCGACATCAACTGAATAGATGGCCCATATATGTAACCAAATCTCGGGCTGACGTTAAGAAGTCAAAGGCGGTTGACCGCTTTCATTTTGCTGGTTGGCCCGACCAGTGGCATACAAAGTTGGACTGACCGTCCGACGGTTGGCCCAACCGTGGGCCGACGATCAATTCGCACCTGGGTATTTAAAATTAAATAATAACAACGGTTTCTTGTGAATTTTACATAGAAACCGTTACTGCAAATCTCTCTAACAAACATTCGAAGCAGTTTTAGTGCAGAAAAATTATTTTCCAGGACAAAGTCTTATATTTACTTATTTAATTTCAATATCTACATAATTTCAGATAATGAAGGAAGAAACGAATTCAAATTTTCGGAAAAAATTGTTTACAACATTTACAATTGTTGATGTCTCATAACAATTGAGACTAACAGTCACTCTCACTATAATTGAAAGCATATTTATCTGCAAAGAAATATTTTACAACCAAAATTGCAGTACGTGGCTGTTTGTTAATGTCATTTGCTTAGAACAATTAAAACAGACAATCATCAAATGATTTGCATTCTGGGAGTACTCTTGCATCGATTTAAGATGATTTTCAGTAGATGCAAACCGCTATTGAAGAGTAAACAATGATTTTGTGAAAAATCTCGATTTTTTAATACTTTCAGTAAACATATAATAAATAAACAAATTAAATGCAAGAATCTCTGACCAAGGTTCTCTTGGAAATCTAGCGCCCTTCAATTTAAAAATAATTAATTGCGGATTGGGGCAAAATTGAAGGCTGTAGGCCATTTGAACGAAAAAAATGCATTTCCTCCCATACCGCGGTGCATCTCACCATACTAGGGTGTGCACTTCAACATTTATATTATTACTGCAAATATTATCCGATTTTCATGAATCTTTTTTTTTCACTTTCTTGAAATTATATGAATAAACCCTTTCTGCTAATTAAAATTGAATCACGCGATGCTTTCATAATTTCAGTTTTTTGAACTGCCCTGCATCTCTTAACAATGGAAGGATCATTCGTTTCGGCTAATTCGACACGCTCCCGAGTCTCCACTCGCGCTCCGGGAAGCCTGTCTCCTAAATTTCAAGAGGGTCCACGGGCTAGATCTCGAAAATACAGACTCAGCTAGTACTGAGATTCGCTGCATTTTTTTTCTATTGCTCTTTTCTTTTTGTTTATAACTTCAAATATAAACATGTTTTCAAAAAAGCGAGACTTAGCAGCAAAAGAGACCCATACGTAGATGAGGTATGCAAAAAATCAGACAAAAATATTCAACCGTGCGGCCGGAAACTGCCCAACCATTTTATAAGGCTGAGAAGGCCCCTTAACTAAACTCATTTCCGACACGATTTTCACCGGCTATTTTACTTTCGACCTAAACGCGATCTTCTGAGCCATAACCTGTAGGATCTGTAGATACGTGGACGGTATAAGAAACAAAACCCGGTTGCTATTAACGATATTTATTATTCAGTGATATGAGCGGCCGGTGGTTCTCGAGAGACTACAACCAAAAACAACCCCAGTGCGGCCAGTGGCTACTCGTCATGCGCATACATGATACATTATGGACATGAGCGTTGCTTGCTAAATATTCAACAGTAACATTTAAAATAAAAGAAATAAAAAAAATGTTGGTATTTAATTTTTTCCGAATTGCAAGAGGAACTTTTTTCGTTTTAAATTTTTATTGAGGGGAGAATGCGAAGTGTTGTATTTTTAACACTTTTATCAATCCAGGGATCACAGTCTCTATTATTTCTAAAATAGAGGAATAGAGGACTTTTTTCCAATAAAAAGAGGACTTTTTCAACAAATAGAGGACTTTTGGAGGACGTTTTTTTTTTAAATAAAGGATAGTATATGGGAAACAAGATATCTTCGAATGGGCGTATGTACAAGACCATTTACATTACAAACTAATAAACCTACATGAGTGAAGTCAGTAGAAAATGAGACATCTTTGAATAAATTGTTGACCCTATACGTTAAAAATTAATGTAACCATATAAACTCTTTAAATGATAATGTGCTTAATAAGTTATAACTTAAACAATCGTAAAGCACAGTCTTCTAGCAGTCTTTTATACTTACTGGAATGGGAATACCTTTACCTCGTGAATACCTTTACCGTTCGGATAGTTTATTGAAGAGTTCGCAATTTGTATATCAATGAACCTAAGCTTAATTGAATATTACGCCTTTTTTATCCGGTTCACACATTCTATATACCTGCGGTTCTA
>CAKNWU010096397.1:0-10695 GCA_932072015.1 Andricus quercustozae | reverse complement strand
AAGAAAATATTGTAGGTTATTATGTGCAAAATATTTATATTTTATGAGCATTAAATAATTGCATGTGATTATTATTTTCTAATAATGAAAATGTAAAAAATAATATACATTTTTGAACGTCTAGTTATATACACCTGTTAATTCATATTGAAAACGTATTATTGAAAGCACATCGAAACATTCAAAATCACAATTTTCTTCTTCTAAACCGGTTCCACAGAAATTTTCAAAACACAAGTTCAAAACTTTCAACGCGTGGTGACATCGTTGACATGGCAACCGTCAGTGCGCATGTGTAAGAGTTTGACACGAAATTTTCAGCCGTGGCAAGCATTAAGGAATTCTTGGACGTTGTTCGTCCCACTCCCCACTTACAGGGATACCACTCCTTACTATTCCTTCGTGATCCGCTCGTAGTAGAGCCATGCAAGTACTTGAGGCCCTAGACCCCATGTCCAAACAAAGGGTCTTCTGCACATCCAAAATGTCATGACGCACCTCCTGCATTGGGTCTGAGATCGTCAGAGTCCCATCACAAAATGCAGGGGCGTCAATTTTCGACACTTTGTACTTTCTCGTGAAATTTTGAAATCTCTAGCCATATAAATTTTGTTTGTAGCAAATTTGTATACGCAAAACGTCTTCAAATATCAAAAAAGCCTCTTGTAATTTCTGAGGAGAGGTGAAAACACTTCTATGGTGCAGTATATGGGGACGGCGATTGACACTTGCGGCTACTGGGATCGCTAGTGGGCGCGGAGATACAAAAGATGGCGATTTCAACGATCGCAACGTCTGCTATTCGCATTATAACAGTCCTTCATAACGTAGTGTTGAGGTGTTAGTTTATAGTACTATTTTCGAAATGATAGGTGTGTATGTGGCATTTGGGTGTAAAAAATGTTGATGTTTCTGGGGAAAGGGAGTACTTTTTATTTTTGAGCACATTGTTCTGTTCGAGGAGAATACTTCATTTTGAGACTATGAAAGTGATTAATGAGTGATTTTTTAGTTAAAATAAATTATAAGACTTGCCAATGACGATGATGTCAACAGTAACCTTTTCTTTTCCCATAGCTAAGACCTGGCGATATTAGTATGGTCAAAAACTGTAAGAAAAAGTACACATTATTACTCAATTGACATTTTATTATCTGCTGTAAAATTAATTATAACTTTTTATATTAAAGAGGACGAACCTTTATAATTTTTTTTAAGTACTCCTGTTTCGTCGGAATGGAAACTGAAGAAAATGTTTCACAGTATGTGCTTCTTTTTACATATATTATTAACAATAAAAAAATATTACTCCGAAACAGCAGTTTAAAAAACTATAAAACTCGTGACTTCGCTAGAGATTTGGAATGTTTTAAAAACTAGTTCATAATTTTTTTTTGTGTCTCCTATAAAGAATAATATATGAATCTTTGTATTGTATATTAAATTTGAGCAGAAAAATGCACACAATTCCGTGCTGCAATCTTAAAAATCATGAAACTCACGACTTCAGTAGAGATTGCAATTTTTTTTAAAAACATGCTCATCAATTTTTTATTATATTTTTGCAAGCGCTTACGTCGAATACTAGAAGAGTAATAAAAATATTACTGGAACTTTTTACCAACGCCTGCAAGATATTAGGAAACATTTTATGGCACGCATAGGCATTTTTCTGAGGTATATACTTTTCTAAAAATTAAATTTAAGCAGAAAGATGCACAAAATTCCATGCAGCAATTTAAAAAATCATACGCCTCGCGAATTTGATAGAGATTGAAGGAAACGAAATTGGGATTTTGGATTGTTAGGACCCCCCCCCCCCCCCCATCCGTTTGCTGCTGCTGGAATTTTAGATGGGCCATAATTTTTATAAAGTTTCGTATACTTTCTATAAAGGGGTCATACATTTTAATGGAAACATTGGAAAAAGTCATGGATGCTTTCAAGCACAGTCAAGGAACCACAGTCTTGGAAATTTTATCAAAAAGATGACAAAACAAATGTATACAGTCATGAAATGGTTATAAAAAACTCTTTATATTTCCGAAGACTTTAATTGAACAAGCGCGTGAATCAGAAACGAAGAACTCGAGTAGGAGTCAGGGAAACACTCCATGGCTATCTGCGAGAATTTTCAGAGGCGCGCTCAGTGACAAATTCACATTGATATGAATATAGTAGACAGTGAACGAAGACTCAGTGCTCCCAAAACTCGGATCTTTTCGTACTGCGCATGCGTTAAGTCGGCAACCAGATTGGTTACCATTGGCCTGCTCATTTAAAATAAATAAATGTACAAATAAATTATTACAACAAAAAGTAATTATGAAACGCATGAAGATATTAGGAATGATTTTAAAATAATTATTATTTATAATAAAAAAGGTATGCCTTCCTTTGACTTTAAAATCGATCATTTATTTTCACAACTGGTCGCATAAATGATTTAAATCTCCAAGATTTAGATGAGGTGAAAAATGTTATTTACTTGCTACCTTGTTCTGCTAGATATGAAATTGCTTCAACAAAGTTGCACGATTGTTTCATAAATGAATAGCTAATGCCGGTCAGTGGCGTAATACATGCAAGGATTTTTCGTCATCTTTACAGTATCTCCTGTACTCTGTCGTGGGGTTATACCCCATTTTTTGCCTATGATAGTTCAAGTGATTGTGCCCAGATAGGATCCATACCACTGTCCTTATAACTTTCTTGGGTAAACCCAGGATTTCCCTGGCTCTGTCCATCCTATGAGTATAACCAAGGATAGATTTCGTCTGACGGCAACACCCTGGATTCGTTCCTAGTATTCTCGATGTTTTGTTCGGATCCAGCTTTTCATGGCCATACTGGCACAATAAGATGCTATTCCCAGTACCAGGTGTGGTCCTATGTATTTACTTGCTGCGCCGCGTTTTGCCAACTGGTCCGTCTTTTACTTGCCCTTGATCCCCGGGTGAACAGGGACCCATATAAGGGCCACATTGTTTCTTCAATCAGTTTTTCAGCATAGCGAAGGACGGCCAACATCTCCGCCTGAAAGGCAGTAGCATGTCGGCCAAGTGGAATTCCTATCCCTTTCCCTCTCTTGCTGTCATAAATTCCTGCTCCTGACCCTCCCTCACCCCTGGATCCATCTGTATACCAGATTTCCCCTTGGAGAAGCGGGTTACCATTTGCTTTCCACAGATCCCTGCTTGGGATGCAGACGCGGAAAGCTTTGGCAAAGTTGAAGCGTCTGATTATTTTATCTTGCCTCATCGGAAGAATCGGTAGTGCGCTGATATCACTCGGGAGCCTAGTGTGTCTAGTCCCTCGAGTTCATCTATTTGCGCTTGCCAGGCGACCCATCGCGTGTGCCGCTCTAGCGGTTATAGCAACATGTAGGGGTTCTTCACAGAGCATGAATCCTGTCACCGCTGTGGGCGTAGTCCTCATTGCTCCAGTCAAACCCCTAAATTCTAGCGCTTGTAATCTTCCCAGCCTGTCCAGCACTGTTTTAAGTTTCGTCGATGGCCATTAGAACACGACCGCATGTAGGAGCCTGGGTGTCAGGACAGCAGAATAGAGCCATGCAAGCATCTTAGGCCCTAGACCCCACGTCAAACCAAAGGCTCTCCTGCACATCCAAAAATTCATGACAAAATTTCTGCATTGGTTCTCCAGGTGCTTTTCCCAGTTCAGCTTGCTATCTAGGATTACTCCCAGATATCTAACTGAATCTGAAAATGTCAGCTCCTTAGCGAAAAATACAGGATCGTCAACTTTTGAGACTTTATAACTTTTCGTGAAAATGACCAGTTTGGTCTTCTCAGGATTTACCGAGAGCCGTGAGCTATCTCACCAAAGCTCTACAATGCGCAGCGCCGAACACATAATACCCATCAGTGTTTCCAGATGTCCCCCTCTAACCCCTCTTTATGTAGCCTCTGAAGGAGGCCGTCCACCACAATGCATAACATAAGGGGCGACAGTACACCCCCCTGTGGGCATCCCAGAGAGCTATTCCCCTTACTAGGCCATATGAAGTAGTCAGAGCCCTTAGCAGAAAATCCGCGGTGTACACTAACCCATCAATGGTACCATAGCTTGTGGGAAATTCCGCAAGCCGTGGTCCGAGAGAAACTCCTCATTGGAGACTCTCCAGCCCACTACCATGCTACTCAGTTCATCCGAGCAGAGAGTCAAATCGAGAAACTCAGTCCTGAATTTAGACTGGAATGTGGGTGTATCATCCCGATTCAGAATCTCCAGCTCTGTGCCTGCTATGTATTCAATTAAATCTCTCCCTCTGCCATTGATGTTTGTGCGTGCCCACACCGTGTGATGAGATTTTGCATCACAGCCCAACAGCAGAGGAATTTTGTTCGCTTGACAGTGCCTCTACCTGTTTGCGAGTCGGGGGACCCTCGGAATCGGAAGGGAAATAAGCCGAGGTAATAAGCACCTCTAGCCTCTCTCCGCTACTTCCCCTGAGTCTCACCTCAATAACGTTGAGATCTCTAGAGCAGATTTTAGGCACCAAGATTGCATTCATACCCTTGACAGCTATGCATGCCCTTGGCGCTTTTTATCGTGGCCCCTTATATATGAAGCCACATCCTGAAAAGCCACTGATCCTTGCCCTGTATAATCAGGTTCTTGGATTAGGGTACTTCATGCCTGCACTACTGACAAACGCCTGGCCAGAACCGCCGAGGCACCTTTGCTGTGGTGCAGATTAATCTGCTTCATGGGGATTACCATCTCAGCCATTAAAAGGCTAATTCAGGGCCCTTCGATTTGATGGATAATCCAGAGCCGCAATGGCTCCGAATAAGTTAAATCCACATTTATTTCAAGAAGATACCAACGCCAGTGCTTAAAGCTACCTATGCCAGTGCCTAAAGTACCTCTTCTCGAAAGTGCGCATGTGCAGCTTTTTCACCAGTGCCTAAAGTAAGCCATCTTCAAACTGCACATGCGCAAAAATTGTTTCGCACACATTTTGAGGGATTATAAATTGTATTATGAATTCCAAAAGGAGACTGAGGGATCGGATATAATGAGAGAGTATAAGTTACATGTGTTTGTAAACTTTTTAAAATAAGTGAACTTCTTTTTTAGCGATTTGTCAAAACATTTGTTTGTAAGAAAAATGCTGAAAAACAATTTTTTGAAACAAAATTTCTGGGACCATAAGAATAGTATTGCTTGCATAAGCCTCATTGGATAGCTTCCTTATAGAAGAAAAAATTTAACTAAAAACTGATGTAAAAATAGAATTGGGAATCTGGTGTACACCTTTATGCTTTTTACATTTTCATCATAATGAGAAGGTATTGCTTTTATGCGAAACCTGAATATCGTGGATTTCTTCAAATCTCCGCGTTTCCAGACCCCCGGAATCCGAAAAAACCAGTTTGTCTGTCTGTCGTCGTTGTCGCATGTATACGCGATAAAGCATTTAAAAAAATTTGGAGACCATTTTTTTTCAAGATTTAAAAATTCTTTGTCAGAAGCTTAAACAATTTGTCCTCCTGACTTTTTTTAATAAAAAAAAAATTATCAGAGTTATAGCATTTTCCAAATGCAAAAAAACAAACGAAAATAAACATTTTAAACCAAAAAACGACGATATGGAAAAAGTCAAGAGAAGAAAAGCGTTGATTTTTGGAAGCCCTACAAGAATTATTTAATAACCTTTTGAATTTTTTCGAAGAATCAATAATTCCAATTTTGATCGCACAAAAAATAATAAAAACTCAAAAATTCCATTTTTCGGCCAAACTATCCAATATACAAAAAAAAAAGATGAGAAGGCACAAATTGTGCTCATCCAAAAAAGAGCTATAAATTTGTTATGAATAAGTTTTGGATAGGACGCCCAGTTTTTGTTTCAATCGTAAAAAATAACATTGAAATTAAACAAATTAAATTTAGCTGAAAACGACACAAATTGCAATATAATGTTTATTAAACTTATTGTTTAAAACGATGCATACTTTTTTAAATTATAAAAAGAAACCAATGAACATACTTTTGTTTCAATACCAATGCATAATATTATGAATTTTAATAATATAAATTTATTGAAATGATACATTATTCAAGGTAGCTGAGAATAAAATTTAATGCAAAATAAGAAACAAATATCAAAGTAATCATTAAAAATAAAATTTCTACTTTATTTTGAAATATCTGAATAAGCAGCCCTAGACCGAGGTACAGAAATAAATATAATATTCATTTGATATAATAGAGTTGAACATAATGTAGAAAAGGTCGCGTTGACCTTTAATTTTCAAAGTTCTATGCACATATCTCGGGGTAATACAAAGACCGAGCGCCCTAGGTGCGCTCAAACTATGTGCGTTACTTTTTATAAGTATAATTTAAAAATTAGAAGAAAATTACAAAAACTTTTTATTTTCCTTGGGAAAGATTAGGAAATATTTTATTAGCATTAATTGGTCAGAATTTGATTGTGCTAATGCACAGAATTCGACGCAAGAATTTAAAAAATCATCAAACTTAAGATTTCGGTAGAAATTTAGAATTTTCAAAAAACAAGTTAATGCATTTTTTATTATATTTTTAAAGCATCGTGTACGGAATACGAATGTGTCCATAAATTTCATTGTTAAAACACTACCTTGAAGTGTTCACCTTGAAACTGACATGTTCGAATATTTTTGTGGCTATATTCTTTGAAAAGTCATCTTTATTATCTCGACGTACAAATACTTCAGAAACTATTACTCAGAAAAATTTGAAACATTCACATTGACTATATCGAGGTTAGATCTCTTAAAAGCAAAAATAAATCTGTCGCTCAAATAAAAACTTATCTCCGTGAATTGTTGTTAAAAAATTGCTATTTCCAAAAGAAAATGGGGTAGAGTTTGCATTTTTTAATAAAAAATTATAAAGGCCATAACATTATTTATTTTCGATGAACTCTCTTGCTCCACTGTTTATAACACATCTTATAAATAAAAAGTCTCAATCACTAGAATTGATATTTTGGACATTTTGTTATTAAACATTGACACGAGATTAAACGTTTTACTTTCGTGGCATTTTCTCGTAAGATGAGCCGTTATTTACTCACAGTATTTTAAACAATATATTTAATATAAATCAACGCCCCCTTTAATAAGTTTAAGCTTAAGTTTAAGTTTAAGCTTTAAAAGTTTGCTATATAATTTCAATTTTCTTATAATCTACAACCGAAACAAATCTTGAAAATCGAAAACAGAGCTCTGTTGAAAAGTAGCGCATAAGGATCCTGAATATGCCTTAGGGTGTCCTAAAAAACTCATTTTTTTTAATGACGCATTACCGTAAACATGTTTTATTCCGTAAAAAATACATGCATATTTTTCATTTCTTTTGGAATAATAAACTATACGTTCATGAAAAAATTGATTCAAGTAGCTCAATGATACTACCACTAAGCATCAAAAACTACACTTTATAGAGGTTCAAATATTATAATTATCATGTAGTTTGTTAAGTTATTTAAGTACCAAAGAATTCAAGAAATGGCGTATAAAATCTTCGAAATTCAAAATATAATATTTTAACCCCTATAAAGAGTAGTTTTTTTCCTGAATGTATGGGATCATGAGTTGTATTCCCTGGAAAACAGTTATTATATTCACGAAAACTAACTTTAAGGAATCTTTTAAATCATTTTGCAGCAAATAAAGGCTCCAGGATCACGGTTAAGAATTTTTTTAAATAAAAAGAAAAATTTACATTAATTTTTTTACCAAATAGAACAAGCTTAGGGGGTGCGTCATGAAAAAAACTTTTAGTTTTTTTAGGAGACCATAGGATGCATAATTGATTTATAGCCAATTCATCCATTATAATTTTAAGATATCAAAAGATTCTTATTTTTCCTACCTTTGTTCAAACAATTATAAAGTAATATTTTGAAAGCGGAAACAGACTAGGTCTCTTTTACAATGTCTCAATATGGCCTACTTATTGTTTCAATAGAGATAAAAATGCTACACCATCGGGTTGTTCTATTAAACTTTTATATTTTGTACGTTTTTTATGTTTATTACTTTTTAAATTATTAGATGAAGCCCTTAATATTTTTTACGTGTCAATTAGTTTTCCACTACTGAATGAAGAAATATTTCGAGTACTCGAATTAGAAATTTTCCACTAATCTTTAGTGGCTCACTTTTCGCTAAGAGAATCTGTAAAACTTCGCTAGCATTTCGTAAAATTTTACCAATTTTGATTTAGAGAGGATTTAAAGTATCTTTTGCATGAGAAAAAAGCTATGCAATTAAAATAACCTTTTTTTCTAGGCACTCCATTTCATACTCATTCAAGCCGATGCTTATTCAAGGAAAACAATTTTTACAAATTATGCTAAATAATTGCAATTTTCTATGGAAAATAAAGAAAATATACAACCAAAAGATTTTGAAAATCGAAAACAGAACTCCGTTGAAAAGTAGCGCATGAGGATCCTTAATATGCTTAAATAATTAACATTTTTTATACAATTCTATTAGTGGAATATTTTTATTATCAAACATTTAATTGCTGTTATGATGAATAATAAAAAATAATTCAAAATTAGATGCCGAGTACACAAATTAACGTAAAAAAATTTCGAAAGTATAAAGTGACGAATAATAAAATTTTAGGGCTTTGATATAACGATACAAGATTTTTACCTGTCGAAAAATAAAAATCCCCAATTTAAAAATATCCGAAATTATAATTTAACGAATTATACCATTTTTAATTATAAAATTAACGAAATATTAAATTCCTATACAATTTGCAAATTTTCGAAATTTAAGATTTTACGAAAATAAACAATTAGTTATTAAAGAAATATGAAATAAATATTATTTATTTTTGTCAATATTAAATTTCGGGAATTAAAAAAATTTTTAGAATTTATTGATTAGACAATTATATAGTTCCGTAAATTTTAATTTCGGATATTATTGAGATTTTTAGTTTTGCGGTATATTTACAATCCTGTCACTTTAAAATTCAGAAATTTTATAATTCATGAAATTATATTTTCGAAATCCGTTCATTTCTGGTATTTATGATCTCTTCACTTTTTATTAGACCCTACATAAATAATTAATTTAATAAATTGGGATTTATCGTTAGTTTTCGCACAAATCCTTATAAATGTTTTCAAAGATTATTGAAAAGAAAAAATTATAACGTCAGTGGAGATGTTTGAGAAAAAAGTATTTTTTGAAACAGGTACGTATTGAAATTTCATTTTTTATTTCTAAACTTTCTTCGTTTTTTTTTTTTGGTAATCGATCTTTTTTTCGCGAATTTACTTGCTCACATAATTATTTAAAATAAATTCTATAATTTTTTATTACAATTTTAATGAAATTATTTAGCACTTTCACAATAAAGTTTTATTTTCAAAACTAAAATGTTGCATCAGTAAAAATTTAATTTAGACTTTTGATACCCTTCACTTTAATTCCATTTTTACTTCTTATGATGTTTCCTTGAATATTCTATTTAAAATTGTACAAATAGACATGTCTATTTGTAATTCTATATTGAAGAATTTCAGTTTGGTTAGAAAATACTTTAAAATAAAAGTTTTGAATATTGAAAAGTTGAATAGCCGGGAATTTTTTTCTGAGGGTAACTTTTCACAAAGAAAAATTACAAAATGAAACAAAAATTATTATATTTACATTATATTACATACATTTGGATAAAAATAATTATTAAATGCTCTTTTCAATCTTTTTTTGGTTGGAAAATTAATTTGAAAATAAGTAAAAAAAAAGGTTAAAAAAATTCATTCGGTAGGAGTTACAATTTTTTAGAAATCATTTTTTGAATTTTGCTATGTGAAAAGAAACTCTTAGATTTCAGCAAACACTCTGAAAATATTAAAAATTTTTATTTTTATTTAAAGTTAATCTGAAGAATTACAATTTTACGTTGCAGTAAAATATTAAAGCACGTAAAAAATATGAGAAAAAATACATTTTAAATGGAAAAATTGATGAAAAATAAAAGTACCGAATAGTAAATGTCCGAATTTTAATATTTCAGAAATCCAAATTTATCGAATTCTATAATTTCAACATTATTCAATTAACGAATTATTAAACTAACTTAAATTTTTTTATTTGTGAAATTTAAATTTCAATAATTAGTAAATTAATGATTAAATATTTAAAATAATTATAAATTATTTTATCGAGCCTAATTATTTAATGAATTATTTACATTAAAATATACTTGCGGCAAATTTTGATTTCAGAATCTTAATTATTTAGGGAATTTAATAATTTGTTACTTTTATAATTCGTTTATTACATAATTTGAAAATTAGACATTTCAATTTTGGATTCTGAAAATTTAAAAATTTGAGAATTTATAATTCGATATTTCTATTCTAAGTCAATTTATCTATTCGGTATTTTCGATTATTCCCTTAATGTGAAGCAGTTCCAAATAAAAATGTCAAATTTAAAAAGGTTTCAATTCGGAAGTAGTTTACAACAAATTTAAATTACAAGACATCCAATTATGCAATATTGAAGGATGTTACGGCATAACCGTGTATGTGCCACTTTTTTAAAAACACGTTTTATTGGCTTAAAACTGATCTAAAATTCTACCGCACATTTTGATGAAAAAATTTGAACTTTGAAATTGTTTAAACAAATGGTTTAAAAA
>CAKNWU010096311.1:0-10851 GCA_932072015.1 Andricus quercustozae | reverse complement strand
AAGTTTTGAAGTACCATTTTATAATAGATACGTAGAGGATATCTTTTTGATCAATCCGGAATCCAAGTAACATGAAGTTTTAGAAAGCTTCAACTCTTTTGACTCAAATCTTAAATTCACTTTTGAAAAAGAAAAAATACAACTTTCTAGACTTTAATGTCACCACAACTAACAATGGCACTATCGCAGTATCCTTGGACACAAAATAAATGAATGATATTCGGACTCATAAATAGAGCCCCAGTTGATTTACTATCAACTGGGGAAAAAATAATCTAACAGCTTAAAAGGTTTCACGGTAGATCCATATATCTTGGAAATAACGGACAAACTTGCTACCATTTTACGACAAAATTATATTAGTGTTATATTCAGACCCATAAAATCTAACTCAATTATTTTTCCGTCTTCTTTAAATAGAGTAAACATTTTTCAAAAAAGGAATGTAGTTTACAAATTTGACTGTTTGAATTGTGCCTGTTGCTATGTTGCACACAAAGGTAGACATTTACATTATAGAATTATGTAACCTACACGTCGAAACTAAAATATTAATTAACCACTTATTAAATTAATCAAACACTAATTAACAAATTACTACACAAATTGCGAGATAAGTCCGTTGGATGGAATTCTTCATCCATTTTTTAGGAAATCTTGATTCGTTGATTATTTTTTGAGTTTCGGTACTTTTTAAGCAGAAAAATAGATTTTTTAGTAATTAACCTTTCCTATAGCCTACACTATTCAACCGATTAGTAGACACTTTTCAAAATAAGTCTGTATAAATGTGGCTGACAGATTGTCGTCTAATTTTCATCTAATTAAGGGCTTATAGAATTTGTAACATCTCGACAGGGAAGAACCATCAAGCTGTTTTGCATATGTCATCATAAAAAAAACTATTAACAAGAGCATGAGTCAGTACATATTTTTCAATCTCGTTTTTTGCTCGGTATTTTTGCTGAATATGGGAAAAAATATTTATTTAAGATCAAAATTAAATCTACTTTTTCATAAACCATTTTATGCATCCAAATCGGAGCATAAATAATTTTTAAATCAAAAGTAGTTTTCCAAACTGCTGCCTTTCCAGCTCATTAGAGAAAAATATATTAAAAAAGAAAAAAAGAGTAAGAAAAAGGAAGTTGCTTGCTCTAATTCTCAATCTATTAGTGAAAATTGATTTAAGTATAAATTCTTTTTTATAACAAGAACAAAGAATCAATTTATCAAATTCATAATTCCATTCCAAACTTTGGTATATCTTGAGAGATCTTTTTTTTAATTGATAGTTTTGTTACCCTCTCTCTTTATAAATAACATCTCCATTAACTTTCTAGTTTTTTAAAATTTCATCAAATTTTTCTTAGTTTATTTTTTTTCTATTGAAATAAAAACGTACTTGGTTGTTAATCTCAAAAATGTATTCAGGAAGAAGCCCCATGAATTTTGCACTTAATCAAAAATTCTTTCTGTAATACAGCTAATCTCAGTTTTTTGTTAATTGAATAAAACTTTTTAATAGTTTTTACCGGTGCTTTATTCGCATACATCCAATTTCCCCAAGTTATACCAATTTCGTTAAGATCCATAATTTTAAAAAGAACGATCTATTTAAATAATTACCAATGAATGGAGAATTAGACCAAGCAACTTTTTGTATGAATGTCTATGGTTTTTATTTTCAAGTCGTATGTGAATTTTAATTAGAATAAGTTTCTATTATTCATACCTTAGCTTTCCTATAAATAATTCCTGAAGAAGAAGCCTAAATTGGCTTCGAAACATGTTGGTCTTTAGTGGTATAAAAAAGACAGAGAAAGAATGAGGAAAGAGTGAGAAATTGGTTTTGGTGGAATCTTTCCTTTTTCTCCCTGTCTTTTCATTAGTTATTTATTTGTCTCTAATGAGCCAGAAAGGAGATAGTTTGAAAATCGAATTTTGATTTCTTCCTTTTACACTCCGATCTCGGTGCATAAAATGGTTAGTAAAAAAGGAGATTTTATTTGAATCCTAAATGAATTTTTAAAATAGAGACACAAAGCTCAAGATTTATTCCAATCTGCAGGGCTACCTATGAATCCTATTGAGAATTCTTTTAATTGAGGCATACATAGATTACCTCAATTTTTCGACAGATATTCTATTTTTTTAAATATTGCTTAAAGGATGATCTGAAATTAGCAGTTTCAGAAATGTGTGGTTTTTTAAAAATGATTCCTTCTCCTATATTTGGAAAATGTCAATACCAATTGCATGCATTATATTGTGTTGAGTAATACATATATGTATTTCTATTACTTCATAACCAGTATTTGATTAGATAAAAATTTTATTAAAAAATAAGTGAAATCCTACCGAGAAAATCTACGATTCAAGAAATTACGGTAAGTATAAAAAGTTATCCATACAATCAACCTAGTTTACGAAATCCAAGTTTGCCGAGTAATTCTAAAAGATATCTAAATTTTTTAATTGATTAAACTGAAAAACAACAACTTCGAGAATGTATCAGAAAGGTCTGTAATTTTTTCAATTAAATAAATGAAAAATGTCGATATCTTTCAAAATTACTCCTCAAACTTGGATTTCATAAAACAGTTTGATCGTAAATGTTTTTGGTGAGATAATATCTTCTTATTAAAAACTCCTAGCAGCATAGATTTTTTCCCTCAAGACTTAGCGTTTGGGAGGTTCTGGTCAGAGTATTTTGACAGAGAGATGAGTAAAATTTGAAGTACATACTGCAAGTCAAAATTGATCATTTTCCGAACAGGCTGGATATTATTTCACTTCCCAGTATTCTTTTTAGATGCAGTCACCATTTCTTGCGAGAAAACCGCCCAAAGTTTTAATTAAGAAATTCAAATAAGATATATTGTGCCCATTTTGATAAGAAACTATTTAATCATATAATAGAACTGATGGTGATGGAGAAGATAATTTGACTTTTATAAGGAAACCTTGTCTGCGGTGCTATAAAATTCAATGACTCTTTGAGTTTACACTTGAATATAATTTACATTACACAGACTGAGATTGCATAAACGATCTTTTGTACAAGTGCAAGTCCACGACACTTTTTAACATTCTAGGCCAAGGTAACCGATCCAAATGAAACCGCGTTCGTAGTACATGTAGAAACTAATACATAACCAAAGTATCAATTAGTCCCTGACTTTTTTATTTAAAAGGTGCTCTGTGTTTAAACTTGTAGATATTTCGAGAACGATTGATCGTAGGCAGGTTTTAATTGTTAAATTAAAAAAATTAACATAGTAAAACGTGCTATCCATTTTTTCATAGACTCATGAGAATCTTTTTAGTACAATCAGGAAGTTCGTTAATGTGACTTTTAACTGATCTTGTAACTAATTTTCGCCTTTAGTAGAATTTTTGTTTAATTCGAAGAAAGCAAAATGTTTGTGTGAAGCCTCTTTATGGAGTGCTTTTTCAATTTTCAGAAATGATTCTGTTGAATAAAGCGTTTTCTAATTCGAAGTTACATATGAAGCAGATTTATTTACAAATCTAAATTTCTTCAGAATTGATTGAAAAATAAAAAATCAATAAAATATAAATGTCTATTCTACTATGTATGAGGTGATATTGATTTTTAATATCCCAGCCTCATTTTTTGCCATCCTAGTCTAACAGTTACTCATTTTTCGTCAAAAGACGGTATTTTACCCTTTCTTTTATAAAGAGTTGTTTAAAACCACAATAATGGAAATTAAATTATTTTAGAATTATTTTTTTCAAGCCATCAAATATTTGAGTTATATTTATGAAGTAATCCTAAAACTTTTCTTATGAGAAACTATGTGAAAAACTATGAGAAAAGCCAAATATCGTTCGAAGGGGTAGTTTTGAAATTTGTTAGGGTAGTTTTCTATCACCGGAAAATTTTTTAACTTTTATAAGGTCAATATGAATCATTTAAGGCCAAAAATATCTAAGGTATATATACAAAAGCACATTATTAATTTGCAACTCCCTATAGAGGTTTTTTTTTAATTTTAAGGGTATTTTGAATAAATTAGGGTAACATTGTTTTTAGTGATGCCTACTACCATTTTATTATCATAATTGTTGCTTTTATGTCATTCATTTGTCATTTTTACCAAAAAAGTAACAAGTTTTAGCGGTTAAATGCCTATTTTTACACTAAAGAAGAGAAAATAAAAGACCCACGCTACTGTTGAGCCAATATTGTCAGTATGTCTTCAATTTCAGTTAGGAACACAAATTTCTCGGAGAAGATGTATTTTGAACACCTGGACTATTACTAACGTCATCAATCACTTTTTGACCATTTTAGTATTTATCACTCAGCTCACTTTACGTTCGTTTTCACATTGCATTGCATTTTGACGTTAGTACGCCCTGAAGTTGTGCTCGTTAATGTTTATTGATTCTCTAAAGCGAATCATATTAAGTTAAAAGCCTAGATCAAAATAGCTGTAACAATTTGATACCCCATGATTTACTGTGAACGCACCACAGGCTGTAAGATCTACCGATGAGCCCAAGCAATCCGATCTTAGGTCTCTGTATGTCAAGCATTCCAGTAAAAGATGCAATAGGTTCTCTTCCACTCCCTGGTTGCAGATTGTTCCGAGTTGCTCCGTCACAAATTCAAAAATAAGATTCCCTGTGGAGAATTTACCCTAACCAATTCTATGAGACCAATGTGAGCAAGGAGTCTGGCCCATTTAAAGGAAATCCCAAATCTAAGGTACTGTTGCCCTTTTAAATCTATCCAGCGATAAGGTAGCATTGAAGCACATAAGCCTGCGCAAGCCTGTTAAGGTCTTTGTTTCTAAGATGGGTCTCGAATTTAGTTAAAATGATCTCTTTGTTGGACTTTGCAGACAACGAGAGAAGAGGTTTAACTTTTCATATTCTCAGACCCATACACATCATCTTTTCTAATCAGTTTAGGCGCAATTTTAGGATGTTATGCGCAGTTGAGACTCGCCCCAGCTCTAGTTTTAGTACATATCATGAAGTATGTGTAGTTAGTTTTAGGACGGGCGAGGAGCCCATGATGAGCTCCTCTGGCGCTCAAGGTAGTGTGAATTATCTTCTCTTCCTCACAATATCTTAACCCCCAGTTTCCTATAGCATAGAAAAGAACATTTGAGACAAGGGTCTGGTACAAGATTTGTTTGGTGCGCCAAGATCCCGACTTGTATGCTCGCAGGACCTGCAACGTCGATCCTGCAGCAATCTTTGCAGCAGTCACCCTTTTCGTACAGGCCAAAGCGAAGGTACCTAAGCTCCCGAATAACTTACCTAGGTAGTGGTATTCTTTAACCATCCTTAGCTGGTTTCCATCAATAGTGAAATCCGGAATCGAAGGCTTCCTCCCCTTATGGAAGACCATGGTCTTCGTCTTAGATGTATTGGCCTCCGGATGATTGATTTTACAATATTCAGCAAGAGCATTACTTTTTCTCTGGAGATCAAGACGAGAGTCGGCAAGCAACACGATGTTATCAGCTCAGTTCCGACTGAGCAGGAAGTCTTCAAAATAATTAATTATCAAAATAAAAAAGACCGGACTAAGAAGCTCACCGTGTAGAACACCGCAATTCACGTCAACATGGGATGTAAGGCCCTCTGGCGTATGAATGAACACCCTAGCCGTGTCGTACAGCCTCTTCAATATTCTAATGAATTTTGTGCTGAAAACCAAACTCAATCATTTATTCCACAGTAAATCGCGATTTACAGAAGGGAAGGCCTGCCTGGAATTCAGACACATACTGAGATTCAATCATCCACTCCACCAATCTGTGGTTTCACTATCGAAAATTGCATGAGAGGCAGGGTGGAAGAATTACACGACTACTTAGAATTTACAATAATATTAAATTATCCTTTGTTTACTGAGGTTACATGGGGTAAGGGTAAGATTTCAGCGAGCGCAAATACGTGTTCATCCTTGGAACACTTGGGTCTTCTCAGATTCCTCACTTCATAATAACATGTATTTCGGAACATTTGAGTCTTCTCAGATCCTTCCCGCCATACTAACATGCACTTTGGAACACTGGGGTATTTTCCCCTCATTCTCCCACATCCAGCGAAAAAGACATTCCAGGCATTCCACACCTAACTCCGGAAGAGCTTTCCAAAATGCTGCCGGAACACAAACCTGACAAGCGGCCTTCCCCAGTTTACATTCACTGATAGCAAACTGTTATTTCGTGTCTGGTCTTCGGATAATCTAAACGAGGGAGTGTATTCACAGTCCAGGAAAAATCAGCTGTTTAATTTTAGGGGGGCACAAACCGTTCCCAAATTCTTGCTATGATTGCAAATTAATGCTCTTGACAAACGCCGAACTACACTTAAAAAAGTTAACTACCTTTCAGGAATCTGCTGACCCGCTGGCAGATTCCAAAGAATTGTGGAAAGCCTTCTCGTAGGTTACCTTCTGAGATATTAAAAGAGTAATATAGGCCGCTTTATCTGCATTAAATTGAAGGAGGAGTTCAAAAAGTATGAGAATTTTTGTAGAGAACTCATTTTCTGCCTCGAGTCTCACTTCGAAGAGTTTAAAAGTTAATGATTCACCATTAACTTTATATTACTAATAAAATATAACTGCGATAGGGAAAATTTAATAAAATAAAATTATAGAGATTAATTATTCTTGAAAGGAAGATAATGTACACGAGATGTGACAGTTGTAAAAATTATGTTGAAAATCCGACGTTCTCAACTGGTATTTATATTTTTAAATTTAATCGGTTATTGAAAAAAAAAATTCCTAATATTTATCTGTATGATTATTCATAATATTGATTGATTTTAAATAGTTTCGCGCTTTTTGGCACTTGCGCAGTTTAAAACGTTGTCAACGGTTACAGGTCATTTAGCAGATATCAACATCTATTGGTATCAGTTGTAAAGGATGCCAACTTTTACTTATACCGCAACATGACCAAACCCCCAGTTTTTTTGTGATTTGAATCGGCCATTTTTTTATTATTTAATCGACGTACAAGAAAATTCGAGACGAAGCAAGTTATCGATTATCCAGTATTTCCTTGTATAGAATTAAATTTTTTAATTAGTTCGGAATTAGTGATCAGGTAGTATGAATGCAAAATCTTGAAGAGACCCAATGATGTTCATGATGCAGGATTATCTGAAAGTTTCTTATCTTAGAGACCAGATAAATATGGCGAAACGAATGGCGAGGCCTCGAGATAAAACGCGAATTCGAATTCACAGTCCGCAGGGAGTCCATGCCGCCTGGAACGAGGCCTCATTCAAACCACCATAATGCACACCATTAAAATCCACCCGCGTATATGGCGTCAGAGGTCGTGTCGTTTACCATCGACGTGAGTCTATAAAACAGCGGGATTCGCTTTACGCGCATAATGAAGCCATCAGAACTTCTTCATGACCTCCACACGGAAAAAAATTCTGATGGAGTCAACCTTTTGTGTAGTTCAAACTTTTTTCGATATTCAATGGTTCAAAGTATCAAAGTCTTCAAGTTTTCACCTGAGGGGGGGGGGGGGAGAGAAGATATTGTATTTTGAATGACAACAATAAAATCCGTAACTACATACATTTCGCACGTGTCTCATTTCTTCGGTATAGACCGAGGCAAGGTGAACCGCCGCCGGCGGCCAGGGCAAAAGCGACTTTGAAAATAGCATTGCTATTCTTGAATTATTTTAATACTTGTTTACATAAAATTAAATATGTTATCAGAGAAATGGCGCTATAAACTCAAATCTGGAAAATTTACTTTGTAAATGAAAAATGATGCAGAAAACAGTTTTGACTGCTAAGGAATGGAAGATTCATTGGCCTGAATTTAACGTTTTCAACATTAATTGAAACTCTTACAACATAAAAATTTGACCTTCTGGTAGATGAAATATTATTTCATTAAGTAATTATAAAAATTTAATTTAATTCAAGTCTAAAATATACTAAACTTAGAAAATATCTAAGGCTTCACTACGGGGGCAAAATCAACAAAGAAAATAGTTGAAAATGCTATTTTTAATTACTATTTTTAACAAAAAGAACTTCTTCTTTTTGGTAAATATGTTTGAAGATAAATTTTCCAATACATACAATACCATGGAATCCAACCGTCAAGTTCTTACATCCTAAGATATTTGTATTTCATACAAAACCGTCCTCGATCTTGCCTGCGCATGCGGGGCAGGACCGAAGAAATACATATGATATACAAAGTATTACGTACAATACTGTGGGACACAAAATAAATAAAAAATGGATCAATTCCACTCCTTATTTACTTTTTATGAAGCAATAAATGGTAACTCGTCGCACAGGGGGCCTGAACAAGTTTTTTTTTTGAAAAATTAGCCTTGAGCTTACAAATTTTATCATAATATCAGTGGAAACAAATGGAGATAAATAATATTCAGCATGAATGCGTCTATTTAATATAGACTGAGTCTAATCATCCGCACAATGTGTACGTTTATGTACTTTAACAACACGGTCGAGTTAAAAAACGTAATTTCGGGGTTTAGAGCAAGCGATAACAAATATACAAATTTTAATTTCAATATGTTTATTAATTTCCAAGATTTTGACAATGGTTCGATTATTTTCGACAGCAGGTGCATCTGCACATTGGAAATCTGTAATAAATAACTGGAAAACGAAAAAAATTATTATAAGTAGACGTACACGGAGAAACGTTTAGTTGTAAAATTTGATATTATAATATTTATTTTTACAATAAGACAATACAAGCCAGGATATAGCGTCACTATTTCAAGAATTACTATTGTGAATATTAAATTGTGAAGTTATTAAGTTTATTAGAATATAATGATGAATGATCAAATAAGTATACTTATACCAAAAGAAAGTTTCTATAATCTCTAGGAAAGACCGTGAAGTTTACAAAACACAATTCTAAATACATTCCTCCTATGTTCATTCTACGTATTTCTAATTTTCACCGTAGAAAATAGAAAAAACTGCCATGGTCGAATAAGCAAAGTAAAAATAAATTCGTATTTATACCCATTATAAATTTTATACATTAAACATACAATTATATATTAATAGTATATTCTAAGATGAAAGAGAAAAAGCATGTTAGAAGAAATCAGCGCATGTGACGTCATTTGGCAATGAATTTCCTATTTCAAATGGGAATTTTCGCAAAGCACTACATTCAAATGTTTTTCCTCTCATTGCACCTTCCCATTGAAAATGGTAATTTTTCTCCCCTATTTTGCAACATATGTTATTTAAACTGCTAGTTATTGTAAATACGGTTTTATTATTTAATTTGTCAATATCACTTTTTCCTAACTTTAATCTGCTATCGAAAACATTAGTCTTCCTAACTTTAAATGGAAATTATTAAATTTGTAGTATATTTATAATTGATATAGAAAAAGTATTTCTTCGTATCTATGTGGCATTAATATTATTTTCTCGGTTATATACTAGATTTCCATCGAACTCTTGTAAAAATTAATATTGGAATGCCAACTTTTCAAATGAATAGTTTTTCCGTGTATTTCAAATTCTTTAAAAAAACTTTCAGAATATGATGACATCTTTCTTGATAAAAGCTTTTTGTTAATTTGGTACGAGCGAATTTATTTCTTCCTGATTATTATGTGAAATCGTAAGATAAGATGTGATTGTGAATTTTTTGTAATCATAGGAATACAATTATAGGCTGCAGAACACTTTTTCTTAAGTGTTCTTTTTTTTGAAACTTTGAATATAGGGCATTTCTTAAAGTATCAATTAGTACTTTGCAACATCTCAAAATTTCTGTACTTTAATGAGTTATATACACCCACAAATGTTGACTAAGATATCTCACAAAATGGGCTGAGATATTCCACTATTATTGTTCAAAATCCTTTGTGTTACAAATAATAAAGTACATATAAGTTCTTAAGGCTTTGAAGAATAAGGGAATTTTTTTTCAAAATTTGCAAGGCAAAATTGACAATACAGGAGCTTCTCAAAGTTGACCTGTGTACTCGAAACGCCTTATTTCGGTGTTTTTCGGTAAACCAACTATGACAGTTCCTCACCAGATTTTTGCACAATAACCGCAAAACATGTAATCGACGCAGAAATGAAGACATATTCACACGCAGTTTGCAGTTTTTTAACGCGATTTTTCTTCTTTGAAATATTCACGCCCAAAGTGAATGGACTACATGAAAAAATCAGGGAGTATTGATATTGACTATAAGCTTCATCAAACGGCCGACAGAGTTCTGGCGCGTTTTCCTCTACGAGTTTAACATCTCGGATGTCTTAATTTAAGATAAAAATATATTTAAGCCTAATATATCACAAATATAGTAGATTTTTCGTGTTGAAATCTGCTTGTTTGGCGGTACTATCATATACTTTAAACATCTACTATTAAACATCCAGTTTTATCTGTGTAGCTTTTTTTTTTTGCATTTGACGACGATTCATGACCTCAAATCTTGATTTATGATCATCTTTCCTAATAATTTGCTAATAAAATGAGTAAAATATATACTTTACTTAGAAAACACTATGCATAAAATACATAGTTATGTAAAATTTAAAAGAAATGCGGAAATTTTAATTATCGTTAGGAAGTTTCTTTTACGGGAGTTCGTTCTCCTGATAATCACCTTAAAGGCTATCGGCAGGGGCCCTTTAACGGAATTCAATATCCTGCGTTAATCGACCTAACTATATAGGTGCCCTAACCTATACGCATACTATAATGCCTTCAGTATATTATAACGATCGTTCCGTCGATGCGTGGGTGTTGGCTCGAGGCAATATACGGCTCGGCTTTGAAACTATGCGCCCCCC
>CAKNWU010096289.1:0-12173 GCA_932072015.1 Andricus quercustozae | reverse complement strand
GAGTACTATCTAATAGGACTACAATTGGGCCAATTTTTAGCCCGATCGGACAACTTTCATTTTAGAGGTGGGTACACTTGGGAAATTATGCCCCTTATGTATCTTATGTATCTTATGGCTCTAGTGACTGACTGTAAATTCTAGTTTTAATTTTTTCTGCGATATTTTTCTTATTCTGATTCGTGATATTTTATTCGAAATAAAACTATACAAACAAATTTTCGCTTACATCCTCATTTTAAAATATTCATCTACATGATCAAATGTTCACATCTCATTTCAAATATAATCGTTTGAAATATGTTCTCGTTCTTGATTTTCTACACCAATTTTAGATAAATGACTAAATTTATGAAATTTATAAAAATGACCTTTTTATGCGAAAAAAAAACTTTGGAAATGTGAGTTTTTCATTAGAGAAAAGCATATTTTACGTTTATTATTGTTTATATGACAACATTTTTATGAGGGAATCAAATATATAAACGTTTGAATGATTATGAAGCAAAAAATTTAAAAAGAAAAACAGGCGTCGAGAATCGAGCCTGCAGCCTCTGCGCACAAACCTAGCGCTCTACCGCTGAGCTACTAGGCCACGTAGGAGATGGCTTTTTTAATTCCATAAGTTAGACACCATTTTTTTGAAACCGTTTTTCTCAAAACTGGCCAAATATTGGTTTCTAGGAATTTCACAACTTTACTTTGGGGCCATGGCCTTTCTTTACAAGTATGAATCAAAACTAAAAACATAACCTCTGACCTACTCTTTCTAAATGTCTCATAATTAATTTACCATACGCATAGAGCATATACGTAAACATTTCTAACAGTAATAGTCTACACCGTAAATAAAGATTATTTTTGTTGCAGATCATTTTGATTTACAGAAAAAAACGCGTGAAGGTGACGCGATCTATATACAGTCAGCCAACTTGAAATAATATGACCAATGTATGATGTGAGGTGAATCTCCACTCGGGAAAAGTTCAGATGTAAAGCCTTTTCGAGTATGGATAGCACATGGATGGGTGACCATCTGCGACGTATGACCGGGTTGTGTATTCGGTGCGTTTTAACCAATATCGAGCCGGAGGTTTTGCGCCGAAGATGGATATGTGCATTCGATGGGTAGGGTCGGATATCTGCCTTCAAACTCGACTGTCGAAAAACCAGCTGAACTCGGGAGGTGGTTTTCTGCAGTTTTTCTTTCTCCTATTTAAGCGCATTGGCATGTGCGAGTACTTCTAATAAAGTTGGATGAAGCCGCTGGTTATCGCTTACTGTGATTAAATTCATACAATGATTCTATGTCCAACTTAGTAAAAGAAGAAATTTTCGCAAGCCCATACCCAGGGAAGTGGAGTCGTCTGGCGGTATATGTACTCATGCTAAAGGACTTAAATGATACTTCAGCTCCGAGGGTGAACCGGATATAGACCTGTGCTTCGTCGTGGTTTTGAAATAAAAAATCATAGTACAATATGTTTTTACCGCAGTGCTACGGGACCTAAATGGACCAGGCTTACAAGAATGGACATGTTATAGTACGGCGTTTAATGGCCGATATTGCGACCAACCTTGCATTTTATTCTAGAGCATTGAGAATCGGCACATTTTTAGTATATACTCCCAGCTTACTTTTAAGAAGTGGAAACAAGGTTCCAACCTAGGGAGAGCAGCGGTATAGCGGGTTGCCTACCTAACAGGGGTAGATCTAAAGAACTTAACAAATCTTTCGTTTCAGTGACTTCTATGGGCCGGGATAGGTCCCCTACTTGACATTTAGTAGTTTAAAGCATATGTCGATCATGGCCACGGGTTGTGTAAGCGGGTTGCCAACCTTTCAGGGTCACAAACAGAAAATACCGGAATCACAGTGTTACTATCAAAATTTCTTACACAACTGATATATCTGCGGCAATTTTTGATGAAACTACATCCTATTAAACTAAAACCTAATAATTTATGAAGAAAAATGCGTGCATATACATTTTGCCGTCTGCTGGGTGCCGTCTCAGTAAAACGAAACTAATTAGGGCAAATTAACATGTTTGAATTAGCCCGAATTCCGCTTTCCGAATTCGCGATTCAATTCGTTTTAATTCGTGGTCAAGGTCAGTTCGAAAAAAAATAATAAACATTGCATACCTCGAGAATTGAACTAGCGATCCCAAGTGTACAAGTCCAGAGGCTGACCTCTAAGCTACGGGACTCATAGATGTTTATTCACAACGGATCTTCTATGCTGCGCGCGTTCGTTATAGCTTACGAATTTGATTGTTTAGGCCAGCTTTTAACTGTATTCGCGCTGACGAATTCAGGCGAATTAGAGCTGGACATTAAATCTCGCGAATTAAAATGAATTGGCTGATACTGGAATTAATTCGTGCTGACACATTCAAATTAATTACTTCCCCCAAAAATTGCTCATCGAATTCGGGCGAATAGCATATTTGAAAACCAAATAACTTATTTCCGAATTAACAAGAATTCACGAACTACTCCAATTCTAGATTGTCGCAAAGCGAGATTCACGGAGGCTCTAGAGAATTCATTTCAATTCGCCTCAATTAGATTCTTTTTACTGGGGTATGTTCTTCCCATTCCGAAGGCCAACCCAAGGGCCTGCATACTGGCGAAGAGAGTCAACGTTGTCCAGCTGCTACAGTTATTTTCTGGAGACCCAATGGTGACAGCCACACATATTAAAGGAATTCGGAAGCTAGTCATGGGATCGGCGTACTTACCATATGACAGCGATACGGGTCTTCCTCTTCTACTGGGGTGCGATGCTTATTCCCACCATACTTTATGGGGCAGCCCGGACATCAACTCAAGAGGTAATGATCTATTGGAATACCTAATCACTACTAATTTAGATATTCTTAACACGGGGAGTACCCCGGCGTTTCGTAACTCGGTCAGGGAGGAAGTCATCGACATCGCCCTCTGTACCGCTTGTTTTAGAGACAATTTCAAGAAGTGGAAAGTCTCATACGACCCCACTCTCTCAGATCACGCACAGATAGAGTTCGAGATGGAATCCTTTGTACCCGCGCGCCCTAAGTGGGCCAGAAATCCAAGAAGAAAGGGGTGGGACCAGTTTTTCAAGGAACTAATGAGTGCACTCTCGGAGGTACCTACGTCAATTAGAGACCTGGACACCTAGGTGATAGCAGTCAATATTTCCACGGAGGCCATAAAATCAACTTATGAAATTAATTTTTAACGCACAAGATTCCGAAAGGCTGGGGAGACAAAATGGTGGAACGGCAAACTCGAAGAGCTTTGCAGGGAAGCCCAAGAGAGGTTTAGACGTACCAGAATGGCATAGCGGATGAACTATGGACCTTCTTTATGACGATGAGGGATGAATACAGACGTGCAATACGTAAGGCGAAGCAATAACGCTGGATCAACTTTTGCATAGACATCGAGAAAGGAGTAAAGGCAGCTAGACTGGACAAGCTGCTCTCTCAAAACCCGGATGCTATTCTTGACATCCTAAAATTGCCCGACGGAGGATACTCAGTGTTAACCGAGGAGATCTTGGCTCACCTGATCAACCAGTTAACGCTTCTCTATCCCGTTTTTCGCGAGTAGCCAACCGTCTCTCCATTACCCTTCTTTTTCATGCAGCAGACACTTCACGTGGCCGCTAAACCTTCTTCTCGATCAGCTGCCACTCCGCGACATCGCCATCCCCTCTTTACGCTCACTAGCCACGCCGGACAGTGGACCTTTTTTGGCGGAGCCAATCCTAATTGAATTGATTTGAAATCCAGTATCTAAGAGTGTTATAAAATTGCACCAAGATCGTTCACGGTTATAATGAGCCACCAGATATTCCTCAATAACCGTAAGCTTAATATGGATAATAAATCCTGAATATTCAAGGGATCTTCATGACTGGATCGCCAGACTCGTGAAGAGTTGCGGCTTCGTGGGACCTACTGAATTGCAGTACTTTGGTGAATCTTCAAGATATCTCCTAGGACTTTAATTGGATCTTCAAGCTGGAACATTCAAGATCATCAAGAAAATTTTAAATCAATGTTTTGTGTAGTGATTTTTACACGTCTTATGTGTAATAACGTTTCTTAAGATGTGATAAGATGAGAGAAGAAAGTTGTTAAAATATAAGCGCAAAAATTTGGATTAAAAAACACAAGTAAGTTCTAGCCTAAATGCTTAAAAGTGTCTAATTTGCGAAATCGAAAACAAGGTGGCGATAGCGGTCCGCCATCCTCATCAAGCAGTGATACTGAAACTGCGATTTCAAGGATTCTTTTGATCCGAATGCGATGACCAGCTCCTTTACAAGTTCTCTGATTCCATTCAGAAACGATATGGCTGAATAGAGTTATGAGTCGGTTATATTACTTTGAGAAGGGCAATTATAATGAGAATATTACCGAGAACATAACTGAGAAATAAATTCTCTGAGAGCTGATGAGAATTTTATAGTTTATTTTAATTGATAAAAATTGCATTTCTTGGTCAAAATATGTATTTAAATTCTTATCTTTTGTATTTTGGATCATTGAAATGCTAAAAGAAAAAGAAGCTACATAGTTATATCTTGGTCTAAAACTTATACAAATGAGTAAAGTGCATTATTTTTCCATCGATGTAATTTTTTTGCTTTGTGAAATAAAAAAACGTGCACAAACATTTAGTTAAAATTTAGAAATAAAATAAATTGTTGAGCGTAAAGCGTGAAACTACGATTAAAATAACATTTTACTGAATAATTACCAGAGTCAAATATTTTATGGATATAAAGCTAACTATTTAAAAATTGAGTAGCGCTTGGTATTTAATGATTAACTTGATGCAGGTATATATTACGTAAGGTGAAGAAATTGAATTTGGAGGTTAGACTTTGTGCCCAACTGTCTTTTAATTAATTAATGAGCTACTTTTTGGCATATTTTACATTTCTAATTATGTCTAATCTAGTCAATAATTTATATTCAACTATTTACACAACTTAAACAATAAAAATATTTATGAATAGAAGACGTTAGTTAGCTAATGCAAGATTCAGCTAATGAAAAAAAGGAAACGCAGGAGAATCTGTTCCAGAATATGGGGCACGAGTAAATTTGACTCTCAATAAACTTATTTACACTTTTTAATTTTTAGAAAATACGCCGGGTGAAGAAAGAATTAGTATGTGTAAGTCTTACAGAACTTCTGCGATCAAAGATTTTCTGAGCGGGCTGGACTTTAATATTTATTTACAAATAAGGGAGAAAGAAATATATTCACTAAATCAAGCCATCGCATTCGCGAGTCAAGAAGACCTTAAGCTTAAGAGATAATAAAAAAATGCGTTTTTTATTCAAACAAGCGAATAGCTCACTTGCGTACAGAAAATAATTGTGAAACAAAAAAATGTGATTAGGTGTTTCAACTGTAAACTCTACTGAAATTGGGCTGTGTGCCAGGATAATTGGCTGTGTGCTGGAAAAAAGGGTTGTGTACCTGATTAATTGAAATTCAATGAGCGGTATTCTGTTTACTGATTCTTGTTTTTAAATTAAACCTAATTAAATTCTAGAGAGGGCTCTCGAGGCTGATTTGGCAAAAAAGGCTCTGTTTATTTTTTATGCACGTTGAAAGATGCCAAAAATCCATAATTTTTCATATTTGAGCTGCCTGTTCTGTATCATTCATTGATATTACATCAAAAAGGTGAAAAAGTGATAGGTTTGCAATCAATTAACAAATCCTGATAACTTAGATGAAGTTCCGGCAATCCGTTCAATTGTTATAAACAAATTTATGAACAAAATCGATTTTTGCTGTACATTGAAACCAGGAAGCTCTTTTCATCAGGTTTTCCCCGCGAAATAGAGTTAAATCAATATTTAATCAAAATGAAACCATTGAAGTAACATTTTTTTGTTTGTTATAAACAAATTTAATCAATAAGCTCCTCTGGATATATAAAATGCATTTTTTCTGCGAAATCATTAGTTTTTACTTCAAAAATGAAAATTTCATAACAGAAATGGACAAGAAACAATATTTACTATTGTTATAAACAATAATGATTAACAAATGCATTAAACGGTCACTTTTTGATAGAAAAAATCCATTTGTTTTGCATAATTGTTCATTTTATCCCTAAATTAAAATTCTGATTGAAGAAACTGACATTTGACAATATTTCCCATTGTTATAAACAATCTTGATCAATCAATTCTTAAAATAATTCTTTCGTATAGAATAAATCTGTTTTTTGGGTTCGATAGTTGATGTTACCTCGAAATAAGGTACCGAATCGTAAAACGTCTACACTCAACATCTTTTTCCAATATTATAATCAATGAAGATGAATGAAATCATGAGACTTACCCATTTCAGGACGAAAAATTCTGGTTTGCAGCAGCGGTGTCCATTCTTGTCTCAATCATCTCCAATCAGCAGCTTCTTAACTTTTGCATCCATGGGAGGAGGTACACTCTCCTTAAGGGTTCGGAAATTGTTTATGTAGGGATCAGTCATGATCAAGAAATTGTGACACAAATCTTTATTGGTTGCAATCCGACTGATTTTGCGGCTATTGAATTCCTTTATCCTCTAGAAAATCTTATTATTCTCCGTTTGGGACTCTTCTGTCAAATGGTCGGTAGGCCATGGTGGAGGGGGGGGGGGGGTTTTCAATTACCTTACCGCCATCTGTGGGATCGCAGCCAATGAAGATTTGTGTCACAATTTGTTGATCATGACTGATCCCTACATAAACAACTTCAGAACCCTTAAGGAGAGTGTACCTTGTCCCCTGGATGCAAAAGTTAGGAAGCTGCTGATTGGAGATCATTGAGACAAGAATGGACAATCCTGCTTAAAAACAGAATTCGTCTTCCATAAATGGGTAAGCCTCGTGATTTCGTTTATCTTCATTGATTATAATACTGGAAAAAGATGTTGAGTGTAGACGTTTTACGATTCGGTTCCTTATTTCAAGGTAACATTAACTATTGAACCCAAAGAAGATATTTATTCTATACGAAAGAATTATTTTAAGAATTGATTGATAAAGATTGTTTATAACAACGGGAAATGTTGTTGGATGTCATTATATTTCGTAAGAGTTTCATTTTTCATGATCTAATAAATATTTCAGTAAGAAAGAGATTTTGCATATTTGAAAGCGACTATTAAATGCATTTGTTGATCAGAATGGTTACTAACAATAAAAAATGTTGTCAAATGTCAGTTTCTTTCATCATAATTTTACTGTAGGGATAAAATGAATAATGATGCAAAAAAAATGAATCGGCCCTTGGTATGGTTACATGGTCTATATCGCGGCTGGCTCAATGGAAGATCGAATTAACTGAATTTTATTATACTATTGTATATAAGTCAGGAAAGATTAATTTTAATGCGGATGCTTTGTCACGGAATCCGATGTCTAGTCATGTAACTGCTACTTCTCATGCGGATGCGTTTCTAGGGAATCCAACGACAGACTATCTGACAGATGGTTGTGTACCCGTAACGCTGATCTCCACTAATGAGAGTTTTACTCAACTTTTTCTAGACAAGGTCAATCAGAAACAGGTTGTTTTAATGGTTGTACTGATAGTGCAACTACAACTCCTCTCATGTGTGCAGCCTTTAGGGACCCCGTCAACTGTACGGTCAGCTCTCCTGGTCAAGCGACAAGCAAGCTGTGGGCAAATCGGTATAACTATTCTGATGGCTCTGCATTATAAGGCTCTGAACCTGCACCGGTTTCACCTATGAACCAGAAGCAAGTACCCGACATTCTTCAAGACTTGGCGACGCAATCGTCCTTGACTTCGGACAGGTCACATTCTAGTCATACATATTTGGCTTCCAATACCGGGAACTCCGGGAACAAAATCTTCACCCTTTAATGTGAAGAACTAGATCATACTAAGATGAGGCAAGGATCTATATATTACACCAGAAAATAGGATATACATGGGTAAAGGGCATATTTCTCACCTAATCTCTGCAGATGGATACACAACATAAGAGATTAATGACACTCTCGAAAGGCAAAAGCTGTGGAGAATTGATGATATCCGTAGGGAGAATCCTAAACCTGGAGAAACTGCAACTTTCAATCACTCAGAAAAACTATAGAGACCCTACAAGTAAAGAGTGTAGCAATATCTAAAATAGGAAATGATTTTGATGATATTTCCTGGGATTTAGTAGTAGGAACCATCTTAGAGAGTTACGAAATTAATCAAATTTTAGATCGGACTAATTTACATTGGTTTTAATCCATTCGCTGGGTATTCAAATTTCAATTGGATCTATTTTATAACCGATTTGTCAACTGATCTGGTTTCATCTAAAAAATTCCAGATTAGATTTAAATTTGTTACCAAATTTATCGGATTTAGATCACTGATTTAGCGAATAATTATCCAATTGAATTGGTCTTGTCTTAAATTGATTCGGAAACATTTTTCAACTTAGTTATTTTGAAAGGGATCATACTCTTAGGCGTATGAGTCCTTGCGGGATCCGATGGATGAGGCAGACAAACTTTTCATTTTCATTCTCGCCAAATTGTATTGTCAGGCGCAGATGCCGCATGAAAAGATGCTCAGACAAGGCCAAAGAACAATAAATAATTGCATCTACTAAATTTCTTCACTTCCATATTCTTATACTTTCTACTTTTGGTATTCTTCATTAAAAAATATTATTTTAATTTGGACATTAAAAATTGAATTTTTAATTTAAAATTCACTTTATACGTGAACAAATTCTTGATACCGTTATTTTATTCCCTATTATTATTTTACTCCGACAGTTTATTTCACTTTTTTCATTATTAGATTAAATACTGCTCTTACCCTTTTCAGTCATTTTCCTTTTAAATAGATTCTTATAAATTCAACTTTATTTTTCTATCTAATTGTTGATTTCATCCAGATCCAATAAGAAACTGAGGAAATTTATGTCAATATGAAGGTTTTTTAGATACATGGTTTGGAATCTTTTGCAATGACTTTGAATGACATGTCATCAAACATGTGAGTCAGCAAACATGAGAGTCATCAAACACGTTTACTTGCATTATAATTACATTTTGCCTGCATATATTTAAATAAAATATTTCTACTCAATCTCGCAAACCCTATGCTCCAAACAGAACCGAAACTTCAACGGACGCCTTCTAGCCAGAGTTGTCACCGGAACTTAAAACACACACACACACAATCGAATCTTTAACGGACGCCTCCCCGTCAAAGTGTCCCTGAAACTCACACAAACAATCGAGGCTTCGACATAGGCCTCCTGTTAGAGTGTTTGTCGAAGCGCGAAGTTCAAGCACTCAATCGAGTTTTAAAGGGATGCATCCTAGCCTATCGGAGACGGAAATTACACCCAACAATCGAGTATTCATCAGAAGCCTCGTACGCGTTACCTGTCAGAAGCACATCTCCATAATTTAAGAAGGTGTACAGAGCAGGCAGATATCGCGGTAGACGGAGTGATAATGAAGATAATTGGAGAGACCGACATCGAATACACAATTGAAAATCACCCTATGACCTACACGTTCCTGGTTAGTGAAGAGATGAGGGATCCCATGATCTTAGGCATCCCGTGGAATGATGAACAGGATGTGATCTAAAACCATCCCATTCGCTGCAATTTACGCGGGAAAAAATCCCGGCCGTCGAGTTCGACACTGGCCAAGTACCTTTTTGCTTCTCGCTGAAAAGACACCCCACCCCTCAAGTCGTGAGTTCTTAGCTACGACCTAAGGACCTTCAGCAGGAGATTAGAGATCACCAAGCAACCTACATTCGGAAGAATTACCACCCACGACCCACGCAAATACCTCGCTACAATGTAGGTGACATGGTCATAGTAAAAACGCACACACTGAAAAAAATGGTATAGCTGTTGTAGCTAGAAATATATTGCTGGAGAGATATAGCTGAATTTCCAATAAAGTCTAGATAGGATTGCAAACTAGATAGCTAATATATAAAAACCGTCTATCTCCTGCAGACAGAAAATTTTGGAGATAAATCTATCACCATTTGCTAAAAATTCTAGCAGTCATGCTCAAACATCGATTCTCCTATAATTGGTTTGCTCGTGATAGCTACATTTTCTAGGTACTGTACCTATAATTTGCTGCAAGAAAATCTGTTCAATACAGCTAACTATATAGGAAGACGAAATCCAGCGATACTTTCTAGCTGGGATAGCAAGAATTCTAGGTAATACACCTAAAATTTTTTTTCAGTGCATGCTTTCCGATAAAGCACGTGGCATCGATTCAGGCTTTGCCCCAAAACGTCAAAGACGTTTCCCAGTTACCAAACAACTCGGAGGATACATTGCCTGGAATATAATAGGATATAATATGTTGCGCCCAACTGTGAGAATGTCCGTCATTACGTCAACGTTCCGCGTCATCTAAAGTCAAACCCAAGCGGCCAGGGGCCTCCGTAATGTCAAAAGAAATATATTATATCCCCTACTTATTGCAGCCAGACCATAAATATTACTGCTCATTTAAAAAAAGGTAACCGATCTAAGTAAAACTTAGTCAAAGTGTTGTGCTATGTAGTAGTAGTTTAAAGGATTTTGAATCATTGTTCACAAAAACACAAATATCTCCTTGAATACGAGTGTATCAAACATATATTCTACTATACATTTTGGGGTTTCAGCACTTTAAATATTTCTCTGAACGAATCGAAACGAAATCAAAATTAGGGTACGCAGATAGGGCCGCTGCTGGCAGATACGCAGGATGTGGTAAGCGTTTAATATTCTCATTGTAAATTTGGCATATTCAGCTATTTATTGATCAAACTTAAGTATATATTCACTAAACTTGTTCACTAAGGTGGTTCTTATGTATACTTGGTGGTTTTTTTTCAAATTTCTCTGCTCTCATCCCCCCCCCCACTTTTGTTCAAATGCAAAAAAAAATCTCCAAATTTGAGAAAAATTTGGTTCATATTTAGGGTTGGCGCAAAGACAATGAAGTTTCCCATTGATTTTTTTATTATTATTATACCATTAAGCCGCTTCCCTTTCGGGGTAGGCGTGAATTGCTCGGTTGGAAAGTAGTAGTGTGTGGATGGGTATATAGGTGTAGGGTAGATAGGAATATAGGTGTAAGATATTTTAGATTGATATAGGATTCTCATGTTACTTATTTAAATAACACGTTCATTCCGCAACACTGCTCCGACCCAGGTTGCTGATCAATCTCTCTAGCGACCACCCCACGTGGAGAGCCTCACAAAATTGTTATGTGTGGCTCCCCACTTAGGCCCATTAGTATCCAAGGTCTTTGTTTCAGGCGTCATTCACTCTACTCACATTCTTTTTATAAACTATTTTTCGCCAAACTTTTCTATCCTGGCATACTACACTAGCTTCCTTCACGTCCATGCGTTTTTTCATGTAAGCTCTCGTTTTTGTATGGCTTCTTATGTCTCTTCAGATTAATGTCTCATTCACAGATTCTACCCATTCTTTTGGCGGTCTACCTCTGGGCATTGTGCCATTTACTTTACCTTTATACACCTGTTCCAAGATGTCCGAACCACCTTAACTGATTTCTTTCCCATATATCAACTAGTGTCTCTTCTGTACCACATTCTTTGAGGATTCTCTCGTTTCGGACTTTGTCTATCAGTGTTTTTCCGCATATTGTGCGCAGAGGTTTCATGCCAATCGCGTTAATTTTGCTCTTGTCCTTTTCTTGACATGTCCATGTCTCGCTACCATATACCACAGCCGGTACAAATAAAGTATAATATATGGTCATTTTAGATTTTTTTTTATTTGTTTTTATCTCTGAAAATAGACCCTGCTCTACCAATAACGAATTTTATCGAAACGGTCACTCAGTTTCCCATTTAGCCTTACACTCGCTTTACTGCCTCAATATATTGTTTGTATTGCTTCTAGGAGTCATCCATGGACTCTACACTCTTTAAGGACTTCTCACAGTTTACTTCTATTTACCTTGTCAAATGCTTTTTCAGGGTAAACAAATGCAGAGAAAACTTTAAGATGAGAAAAAGTCATCTTCTTGTAAATCTAATATTTAAACGCGATATTATGTCCCCAAATAAAATCCCATAAGTGACCAATTTTAATTTTACGTAATATTGCGGTTTATTAACGCTTTT
>CAKNWU010096273.1:0-10462 GCA_932072015.1 Andricus quercustozae | reverse complement strand
CTAGCCTATCCGATATCTCATTGCCCTTGATACCGCTGTGTCCAGGGATCCATAGCAGAGTAACTCGGTTTTCCCTCGCTAGCATATTTAGTGCCTCAAAGCACTCCCATGCTAATAGTTACGTGGTCGTTGTTCCATTGAAGGCCAATATAGCAGCCCTGCTATCTGATCAGATACGAATGTTTCTTTTGTTGTCATACTCCTTTGCCTTGTAGGCGCACTGGAGTATGGCCATAATCTCAGATTTTAAAACTGTGGCGTAGGACCCCAACTCGATTGTGAAGCCCATTCCATTCCTTCTACGATATACGCCGGCTCCTGCATTCTCCTTGTTCCTGGGGCCATCTCTAAACCAGTTGTCTCCGTCACTGGTCAGGTGTGCGTCGCCGTTAACCCATTCCTCCTTCGTAGATAGGCTAACTCGATACTTCTTGTCGAAGAAGTAGCGAGTGGCCATTTTGTCCCTGGGCATGTTCAGGGTCGGCCTCCTCGCGATGTCGACTGGCATAATCACTGTTGTCGAGATCCTTCTGTCATTTACCAAATTTAGTCTCCAGGCCGCCTTGGCAGCCACGGCCTTGATGGTGAGATGGAGGGGCTCCAACCCTATTAGTGCCCCTAGTGCCATCGTGGGTGACGACTTCGAGGCTCCAGTGATGCCTCTCAAAATCAGTCCTCTGATCCTTTCTAGTCGAGACTTCACAGTCGACAGCTCGACCCTGCTCCACCAGACCACCGCCGCATAGGTTAGCCTGTGTGGCAAGATCGCTGTGTAGATCCACATAAGTGTCTCGGGCGTCAAGCCCCAGCTTTTCCCTATGGCTCTCCTACAGAGTCATAGATTCGCTAATAGCTTCTTGCACTTGTTTTCCAGGTGCTCATTCCATAACAGCTTCTTATCCAGAATTACTCCTCGGCATTTAGCTCGTTCTTTGATTTCCAGTTGTTGTCTTCCAAGTTTCAGTGTACTCGTGGTTCGCCACTTATACCTTCTAGTGAAAACAACCGCGTCTGCCTTACTCGGATTAACCGATAGTTCAGTTTTCTCACACCATGAATCCACTATCATCAGTGCTTGCTGCATTACTCCGAAGAGCGCATCCAGATGCTGGCCGCGCGCGATAACTAGTATATCGTCCGCATATCCTATGACGTGGTGACCCTGACTCGAGAGTAGATGAAGCAGTTCATCCACAACTAGGCACCACAGCAAGGGCGATAAAATTCTCCCTGCGGACAAGCCGCGACAACGCACAGTGGGCTGAATCGGGAATTTACTATTCAAAATGACATACAGCCTACAATTCTCAACCGATTGTCAATTTTTTTATTTAGAAGTGATCAGCGATAGTTGCACAAGAGCGTAAATATTCAAGCAAATATTCAAAATATACATTATTCAGAAGAAGCTGCAGAAGCTCGTAATGAGGATTTCAAGCGGTTCAGAGAATTCAACACACGAAAGTGATCTCCAATTTCGACCAATGAAGATTTGATACATAAGCTCCTTGTGTCATCTCATCTGATCTATTAATTGCGTCTTTAGGGCAAAAGTGGAGCAAGAATGAATTTCAAATGGATCCCGAAATTATTGAAATGATTGACAAGTACAACTTGGAAGCTAATTCTTTTAGAACATCACAAAACATTTCCAGTGATATCATTTGAAGCAAATATTAAAAAAAGATTACCTTCTGTCTACAAATGGGTAAATTGCATTTGTTAAAAAGTTTATTTATAAAATAAACAAATAATATCGAATGACCAATCTTAATCGCTAAATATTACCACTTATAGAATTTAAAATACTAAGAAAGAAAAACGATTACTTTCTGCCAATAAACGCCTAAACTATGCAGTTGTTTACATAATTTGTTTATAAAATAAAGAAATTATATCGTACAACAAATTGTCATGATAAAACGTGATCCTGTTGATAAAATCAAGCAATTTCAACTTGCAAATATACTTGGAAGCAAAATTTCCAATATGTTGATATTTTGTTAATATAATTTGTTTATAACAATTAGATTCGATATCCTGTAAATTATTTATATTCTTTGGATACTTTGGTTTTCATTTTCTTCGAGAATGGGATTAATTAAGTTATTGATTTGAAGATGAAAAATAATAATTAAAAAATGTCGCATTTTCGCTCTTTGTTTATTTATGGGGCATTATTTCTCAAATGTACCCACTCAAAAAGTCAAAGTTGTCCGATCTAAGTTAAACTTAGGCAAAGTGTTGTGCTATTGGATAGTACTTTATGGGGAAAAATTTTGTCATTTGGATAAGTATTGACCGAGGGGGAGGGGATGAAAGTTTTGGGATTTTCGTTGATATAGTCTATTTCGGGGATTTTTAACTCTTCTAATAGCAATAAAATTTTTTTTGTCTACTACAGTTCCGATAGGGTTTTTCACGCTCTTTCGATTGGTCATACGCATTTTTTCAAAAAGTAAATATTTTTTTCGAAGTGAGACAGGTTTTTTTTTGGTCTTAAAAGAAAGATTATGTTTTTTCCTATAATACTATGCAGATTAGAAAGTGGGATTCAAATCTTTATTTGATGAAAATATGCGTTCAGTATTCCGTTACGTGCATGACGCTGGCGCTCGAGCCCCGCGGCGCACCGTGGTGCCTGCATGGTATTGTTTTTACGAAGAGTTATGATATATTCTATTATATTTGACCATTCTATGCATTTTAAAGGCTGATGCTGCCACTATTTAAATGCCTGCATTACGTTCACTGATGAATTTTGAAAAAAATTGGAACTTTGGAAAATCAAGTTATTGAATAAGAGGTCGGTTCGAAAAAGTTGTTTTATGGATTAAGTAAAATTAAAGCTCGGAGATTTTTTGATGCAGATGTGTGGTCCTTTAACTGCCTTTCTTTCCGCCTTTCGTTTTTTTTAGTTACAGTTGTTTTCACTTTGTTTCCTAATTTTCGTTCCTTTTCTTTTGGGAACTAGCGGAGACGGGTCCTAGTTGTCACAAAAAGTACATAAACCTCTCTAGCATTAATAAATTAAATAAATCTGGTACTTTTTAAAAAATAATCATATATTTTATGCTTTAACTTCAAATTTTTGCACATGAAACTAATTAATATTGCGTTCAACTTAAAAAAATGTATTAATAAAAAAAAGTAGAGTGTGATAACGTACTCCGTGCATGGGGATAGTTGTCTCAGCAATTAGTACCAGGTATAAAGTATAAGAGTTCTTACGAAAGATAGCGACAAATGCGCATAAGAAGTCATAAAGATCTTTCAAGTTTTCCTTACGAATAAAGCTAAATAATTTTTAGTACGGCACTTATTTTCGGGCTAGTTGTCACAGTGATAACCAGCCCCACAGCAAATGTGAGGATTGAGGATTCAACTATTTTGTTAAAAATTCGTCTTTTGTATTTTTTAACCTGAGTGAAGAAAATAAATTAATCTATACGACAAGAACAATTATTTGCTGATGCAAAAAACAAGGGTTATTATAGCAAAACAACTTAATTTACTTACCAGAAAACACAATAACACTGACAAACTGTGTCTATTGGACCAAATATTTACAACAAAAAAACGATATACTAATTTTACGCAGCGACGTATATTTAATGATTTGGCCTTTCAAATCTATTGGGAGAAGTTGGTCGCCATGAAACTTTCTTTTGTTGGTAGCACTGGCACACGTTCAAAAACTGTATAAGTACTTTTTTTAAATTATTAATAATTTCTGAGATATTCGTGATGTGACAACTAGTACTTGTTACAACGAGGACACACTTCCCCTAGTCGCATTCCGTGGCTGAGGAGAATTTCTTCAATTGAAGACTCCCATGTTCCATAGTAGGCCAGTCTAAACGAAGGCCTAAATGTTTTTAACAGCAAATTTGCAAACGCAAGAAACTGCGCGCTGTTGAAAATTCGCGAAACCATGTTTTTTGAAGATTTCGACCAAGATATCACTAGAAAACGAAAGGCGGAAAGAAAGGCAGATCGAAGACCAGACTTCTGCGTCAAAAAATCTTCGAGCCTTATTTTTACTTAATCCATAATACAAATTGTTCGACCTGACCTCTTATTCAATAACTTGATTTTTCAAAATGCAAATTTTTTTCAAAATTCATCAGTGAACGTATATCAGGCATTTAAATAATGGCAGTCTCAGCCCTTTAAAATGCATAAAGTTATCAAATATACTAGAATATATCATAACTCTTCGTAAAAACAATACCATGAAGGCACCACGGTGCGCCTAGGGGCTCGAGCGCCAGCGTCATGCACGTAACGGAATACTGAACGCATATTTTCATCAAATAAAGATTTGAATCCCACTTTAGGAAAAAACATAAGCTTTCTTTGAGGACAAAAAAAAACCTGTCTAACTTCGAAAAAAATATTTACTTTTTGAAAAGATGCGTATGACCAATTGAAAGAACGTGAAACCCCCTATCGGAACTGTAGTAGACAGAAATTTTTTTATTGATATTAAAAGAGTTAAAAATCCCCGAAATAGACGATATCCACGAAAATCCCAAAACTTTCACCCCCTCCCCCTAGGTCAATACTTATCCGAGTGACAAAACTTTTTCCCCATAAAGTACTATACAATACCATAACACTTTGCCTAAGTTTAACTTAGATCGGACAACTTTGACTTTTTGAGTGGGTACATTTGAGAAATAATGCCCCATAAATAAACAACGAGCGAAAATGCGACATTTTTTAATTATTACTTTTTATCTTCAAATCAATAACTTAATTAATCCCATTCTCGAAGAAAATAAATCAAGCATCCATAACCGTTTAAGCAGTACTGCTCAAACAATTATGGATTCTTGACTATGGACGCTTGAAGTCGCTTTCAGACCACGTTCTCGATAGGTATTATATTTTTAAAAAGTTTTTATCATTGCAAGAAAAACTATTGCAATTACTCCGTTACCTTCTAACGAAAAATTTCACGTAGAATCCGAATTTCAACAAGTTAAATGTTCATCTTCCCTTTTTAATGAGTATTTCTTGCATGATACGGAGAGGATACGATGTGGATACTAATAGGATACGCTGTAGCGTATCCGTTCCGTTCATTCGGTCCACTAGGGAATCCAGATATTTCAGACCAAAATTTACAAAAATTACGGCACTTTAGAAATTTGAAACCAAATTTTTTCAGAGCTTTAGCAATTTTTGTCCAAGATCTTGGTAGATGACAAAAAGGCTTGCAAATTATTCTAATTTAAAAAAATTTTGGAAAAATATAAAAAACTATTTTCTGATATAATAATAAATTCAAATCGTAATTTTTACTACATATCAAATTTTTTTTGAGACTATCCAAGTGCAATTTTTCGATTAATTTGTGACTGGACACAAATTTAAAAAGTTCTAGATAATTAATAATCCAGTAGATTACCTCTTTGGGATATTTTTAAACCGCAGTGAAATTATTTCCAATCTATTTTGCAAATTGGCTACAAATTTTTTATTATATTATATTATATTATAATTAACATTATATCGAAAAACATACCTGCGTCTTATATTCCGTTCCGTTTTATCAAAATTTTTTTTTTTTTACAAAGAAAACCGTCTGTATAACCTAATTGCCAAGCGCAAAGTGCGACTGTATGAAACAAATTCAAATTAATTTTTCATCTGCATCTTTTAAGGTCAAATATTTATTTTTTAAATTTGTTTGCAACCAATGATAAACAGATCAAAATCGCCAAAATAGATGCGGTACATTATCAAAAACCAGTCATAGCTTATTTTCATAAATAAAAGCGATCAATGGAAAGGATGTAAAAAAATCCTATAGGAACTACGCTGGAGAAAACAAATTTATATCGATTACAATTTTTGTTCGTGTAATATTTCGTTTTTTCGAAGTTTCAGACTACCTTACAACTTTCTACAATGACAGGAAATGTAATTTTTTATGAACATTAACGAACGAACTTAGAAATTTGATCGTTAACTTTGATAATTTTTTAATAACAAATTTTTTTAAAGTTTCGTGTAAGGTTTGGGTTTCGGGTGTTTTAGAACATTTTACAACGTTTAAGATTGACATAAAATGTAATTTTTTCTGAACATTTACAATTTTACATAAAGATGGAACTTGGAATTTTTTTCTTAAAAGAAAAAAAACAGGAAAAAAGTTGTATTCGCGACAGTTGTATTTATAGTTCTCAGACATTTTAGAACACATGAAACATATTTTTATATGTCTTTTTCAAAATATTTAAATATTTATACTCTCGGCATAGTACTGCGCCGATCGTGGAGCGAGCCGTTAGCCAGTACTGGGCCGACCTCTGGCTCTTCCTCTTAAAACATGGTTTGCCGTTGTAAAAGTAACACTTGGTCCCGTAATGTTCCATCACTGGGCCAGACTCCGGCTTTTCCTATTAAAATATGTTTTGGCAGAGTGAGGACGAAGTTTGGAACAGTAATGCGCCGCGTCTGGGCCGATCTCTGGTTTTTCCTCATAAACATGCTTTGCCGTTGTAACAGTAACACTTGGTCCAGTAATGTGCCATCACAGTGCCAGACTCCGGCTTTTCCTATTAGGACATGTTTTGCCAGAGTAAAGACGAAATTGGGAACAGCAGTGTGCCGAGTCCTGGTCAAACACTGGCTTTTCCTCATAAAACATGGTTTGCTGTAGTAAAAGTAACACTTGGTCTGGTAAAGAACCATCACTGGGCCACACTCCGCCTTTTCCTATTAAAAAATGTTTTGCCAGAGTAAAGTCGAAGTTTGGAAGAGTAATGCGCCGCGTCTGGGCCGATATCTGGCTTTTTCTCATGAACATGCCTTGCCGTTGTAACAGTAACACTTGGTCCAGTAATGTCCCAACACTGGGCCAGACTCTGGCTTTTCCTATTAGGACATGTTTTGCATGAGTAAAGACGAAATTGGGAACAGCGGTGTGCCGCGTCCAGGTCAAACTCTGGCTTTTCCTCATAAAACATGGTTTGCTGTAGTAAAAGTAACACTTGGTCCGGTAAAGTGCCATCAATGGGCCACACTCCGCCTTTTCCCATTAAAACATGTTTTGCCAGAGTAAAGTCGAGTTTGGAACAGTAATGCGCCGCGTCTAAGCCGATCTCTGGCTTTTCCTCATAAAACATGGTTTGCCCTGATAAAAGTGATACTTGGTACAGTAATGTGCCATCACTGAACCAAGCATTGGCAGTAGATCGATGAATTTGAATATCCAATGTAGGCAGCCAGTACTGGCACAACACTGGGCCGATTAAAATGCCGGTAACTGGTCCAATAACATTAGTTGATCTTTGGCTGCCGAAATAGGACCGAGCCTCGGCCGTGTGTTGAATTATGTTAATTCGCATTTGCGATATTCGGCACAGCAATGAGCCCATGCCAAGTATTATGGCGTCGCTCGGCCAGCCTCTGGCGTCTCCAATTAAAACATGCTTTGCCGGAGTAAAGAAAAATGTAGAACAAGTAATGGGCCATTGCTGGGCCAGAATCTGGCTTTTCTTGGGAAAATATGATTTTCCGGAGAAAATAAGATATTCTGCACGGCAATGGGCCGATACTTGGCGCAGTAATATGCCGTCGATGGGCCGGACTCTGGCTTCTCCAATTAAAACATGCTTTGCCGGAGTAAACAAAAAAAATTTGGAACTAGTAATGGGCCGTTGCTGGGCCAGAATCTGACTTTTCTTCTGAAAATATTATTTTCCGGAGAAGATAAGATATTCGGCATGGCAATGGGCCGATGTTGTACGGAACTCTGGTTTTCTAAGATTCAGAATGATTTGCCGTAGTAAAACTGACACTTGGCTTAGTATTATGGCGTCGCTGGGCAGGACTCTGGCCTCTCCAATCAAAACATGCTTTGCCGGAGGAATGAAAAATTTAGAACTAGTAATGGGCCATTGCTGGGCCAGAATCTGGCATTTCTTCCGAAAATATGATTTGCCGGAGAAGATAAGATATTCGGCGCGGCAATGGGCTGATGCTGTGCCGAAATCTGGTTTTCTAAGATTCAGAATGATTTGCCGCAGTAAAACTGACACTTGGCCAAGTATTATGGCGTCGCTTGGCCGGACTCTGGCTTCTCCAATTAAAACATGCTTTGCCGGAGTAAAGATAAATTTAGAACAAGTAATGGGCCATTGCTGGGCCAGAATCCGGCTTTTCTTCGGAAAATATGATTTGCTGGAGAAAATAAGATATTCGGCACGGCAATGGGCCGATGTTGTGCCGAGAGCTCTGGCTTTTTAAGATTCACAATGTTTTGCCTTAGTAAAACTGACACTTGGCCCAGTATTATGGCGTCTCTGGGCAGGACTCTGGCTTCTCCAATGAAAACATGCATTGCCGGAGTAAATAAAAAGTTAGAACAAGTAAGGGGCCATTGCTCGGCCAGAATCTGGCTTTTCTTCGGAAAATTTCATTTGCCGGAGAAAAGAAGATATTCGGCACGGCAATGGGCCGATGTTGTGCTGAACTCTGGTTTTCTAAAATTCAGAATGATTTGCTGTAGTAAAACTGGCACTTGGCCCAGTATTATGGCGTCGCTGGGCAGGACTCTGGCCTCTCCAATCAAAACATGCATTGCCGGAGTAAAGAAAAATTTAGAACAAGTAATGGGCCATTGCTGGGCCAGAATCTGGCTTTTCTTCTGAAAATATGATTTGCCGGAGAAGATAAGATATTCGGCGCGGCAATGGGCTGATGCTGTGCCGAAATCTGGTTTTCTAAGATTCAGAATGATTTGCCGCAGTAAAACTGACACTTGGCCAAGTATTATGGCGTCGCTGGGCCGGACTATGGCTTCTCCAATTAAAACATGCTTTGCCGGAGTAAAGAAAAATTTAGAACAAGTAATGGGCCATTGCTGTGACAGAATCTGGCTTTTCTCCTGAAAATATGATTTGCCGGAGAAGATAAGATATTCGGCGCGGCAATGGGCCGATGATGTGCCGAACTCTGGTTTTCTGAGATTCAGAATGATTTGCCGTAGTAAAACTGACACTTGGCGCAGTGATATACCGTCGATTGGACGGACTCTGGCTTCTCCAACTAAAACATGCTTTGCCGGAGTAACGAAAAATTTAGAACTAGTAATGGGCCATTGCTGGGCCAGAATCTAGCATTTCTTCTGAAAATATGATTTGCCGGAGAAAATAAGATATTCGGCACGGCAATGGGCCGATGTTGTGCCGAACTCTGGTTTTCTGAGATTCAGCATCATTTGCTGTATTAAAACTGACACTTGGCTTTGTATTATCGCGTCGCTGGGCAGGACTCTGGCCTCTCCAATCAAAACATGCATTGCCGGAGTAAATAAAAATTTAGAACAAGTAATGGGCGATTGATCGGCCAGAATCTGGCTTTTCTTCGCAAAATTTGATTTGCCGGAAAAAAGAAGATATTCGGCACGGCAATGGGCCGATTTTGTGCCGAACTCTGGTTTTCTAAGATTCAGAATGATTTGCTGTAGTAAAACTGGCACTTGGCCCAGTATTACGGCGTCGCTGGGCAGGACTCTGGCTTCTCCAGTTAAAACATGCTTTGCCGGAGTAAAACCAAATTTAGAACAAGTAATGGGCCATTGCTGTGCCAGAATCTGGCTTTTCTTCAGAAAATAGGATTTTCCGGAGAAAATAAGATATTCGGCACGGCAATGGTCGGACGTTGTGCCGAACTCTGGTTTTCTAAGATTCAGAATGATTTGCCGCAGTAAAACAGACACTTGGCCAAGTATTACGGCGTCGCTGGGCCGGACTCTGGTTTCTCCAATTAAAACATGCTTTTCCGGAGTGAAGAAAAATTTAGAACAAGTAATGGGCCATTGCTGTGCCAGAATCTGGCTTTTCTTCTGAAAATATGATTTGCCGGAGAAAATAAGATATTCGGCACGGCAATGGGCCGATGCTGTGCCGAACTCTCGTTTTCTAATATTCAGAATGATTTGCCGCAGTAAAACTGACACTTGGCCCAGTATTATGGCGACGCTGGGCCGGACTCTGGCTTCTCCAATTAAAATATGCTTTTCCGGAGTGAAGAAAAATTTAGAACAAGTAATGGGCCATTGCTGGGCCAGAATTTGGTTTTTCTTCGGAAAATATGATCTGCAGGAGAAAATAAGATATACGGCACAGCAGTGGGCCGATGTTGTACCGAACTCTCGTTTTCTAATATTCAGAATGATTTGCCGCAGTAAAACTGACACTTGGCCAAGTATTATGGCGACGCTGGTCCGGACTCTGGCTTCTCCAATTAAAACATGCTTTTCCGGAGTGAAGAAAAATTTAGAACAAGTAATGGGCCACTGCTGGGCCAGAATTTGGTTTTTCTTCGGAAAATATGATCTGCAGGAGAAAGTAAGATATTCGACACAGCAATGGGCCGATGTTGTACCGAACTCTGGTTTTTTAAGATTCACAATGTTTTGCCTTAGTAAAACTGACACTTGGCC
>CAKNWU010096257.1:0-11035 GCA_932072015.1 Andricus quercustozae | reverse complement strand
GTCCGCAATTCCCTCAACCTTTGATGATACTAAACTATTCTTTTCTGAAATATCTCAAGAAACACTAATTAAAAAACTCTTAGAGGTAAAATCAAATGCTCAAGGTTTTGATAGTATCTCAATGAAAATGATTCGCTTAGCTTTACCAGTGATTTGTCCTATTCTCTTGCATATCTATAACGCATCTCTACAGGTGGGAATCTTCCCTGATACCCAACAGGCGATTATTCGCCCTATTCCTAAAATATCTAACCCTACCTCTCCCAAAGATTTCTGCCCGATATACATCCTCTGTGCCTTGTCTAAACCCTTCGAACGCATTGTCCATCAGCTACTTACTGCACATATTGAAACTAACAATTTAATTGACCCAATGCAATCTGGGTTTCGTGCCAGGCATAGTACTCTTACATCTACAATTAAAGTAACTTCTGACCTTAAACTGGCAATTGATAGAAGGGAAATAACTGCTGTTGTCCTTTTTGACTTTTCTTAGGCGTTTGATACAGTTAACCATAATTTACTATTGTCTAGGCTCAAGTCACTTCACCTCTCAAAAATGGCTGTTAAATGGTTTGAATCTTATCTTAGTAATCGTTCTGACAGAGTACAAATCAGCAATGGCGAGCGTTCTAATTGTGGGGAGGTCAGGAGTGGTGTCCCTCAGGGATCCACGCTTGCGCCCACTTTATTTAATATTTATACCTCTGAACTTGGCAGTGAACTTCGTCATTGCAACTATCACAAATATGCGGACGAGTTTAAGCTTTACCTTTCTGGGCCTGTTGCCACTCTTAAGAGCTTACTTCAAAAGGTACAGGAGGATATTGATTTGGTGGTGCTGTGGGCCTTGACTAACGGTCTCACTCTTAACCCTGCTAAAACTAAGGCTATTATCATAGGACCTTCTTCCTCTCCTTCACTTGCAACAATTGCAACCTTGCCTCCCCTCGTGATCGATGGGCGTCTTATCCCCTTTGTGGATTCTGTGAAAGATTTAGGCTATATCCTTAATCGCTCTCTTACTTGGAATGAACAAGTTGCGGATATCTCAAGGAAAACCTTTAGAGTCCTCCAACAGCTTAACAGGAATAAAGAATCACTTCCTACTTCAACGCGTATTCTTCTAATTAAAAGCCTCATCCTCTCTTTCTTTGACTACGGCTGTGTTGTATATGATGATGTTACTGATGAACTGAATGCGAAGCTTGAATGTACGCTTAATGCTTGCATTCGGTTCATCTATAACATTCCAAAAAGCGAACATATTACCCAGTATAGAGAAAGAGCAGGAATTCTTAACGTTGCTAAAAGAAGACAATTTTTCATGGGTAACCTGCTTTATAGCCTATTCAGTAATTAAGCTCCACACTATCTTCTTAATCTCTTCCATTTCATTGACAAAGATCAACCAACACATTCCAAACTCCGTGAAAGGAAAACAGTACTAAAAATGCAGCCACACCGCACGTGTAAAAGACAAAGGTCTGTTGTTATTCGTGGTGCTCGCCTTTGGAACAAACTACCTATAATTATTAGAAATGCACCTACACAATTTCAATTTAGAAAACTCCTTTTTGGTTACTTATTTAACATATCAAATCCTACCCTCGAAATTACACATTGGTAACATGTAATCCTTGAGTTTAATACATATATAGGCATGCACCTGAATGTATTCACTTTTAAACATGTATATTTGCATATGTACTTTTATAATATTACTGGTAATAGACCACATCTACTTTTGTGTGTATCTTAGCTTACTTCATTACTTCTATTGAATACCTATTTTTGATATTAATTGTTATATCGATCACCATTACTGTTTAATTGTAATATTTATCATCTGTTCCTTAATGGGCCATTTATCCCTAGGAACTTTTCATGAATAAATACAAATACAAATACAAAAGCTACAGAACTCGTCACTATCGTCGAACGAGAAGTGTTCAGTCGATATGGGTATCGACGTGCTCTGCTGACGGATAACGGAACCCAGTTTACGGGGAAAATTTGGCTACAAGCCTGTGAAAGGTGGGGAACAGATTGTTGGACGACTCCTACTTATCACCCCCGAGCCAACCCCACGGAACGCAGGAATCAAGACATTAAAAAAGGAATGAGGTTACGTCTCGTCGTAAGACCTCACAAGGCCTGGGACCTCAATATCCCTCAGATCTTGTACAACACGCGTACAAGACACAACGCCGCTACGGGTCTCACTCCCAGCCAGGTGTTATTCGGTACAACGCTCAAACGTTCAGGAGAATGGACCTTCCCTACGCCGCCAATGACGCCTTATGCAACTTCTAGGAACGCCCGGATTGTGAAAGTAAGACAACACCAGGCAGAGTATGTGCAGAAGAAAGCTGTGAAAGTATCATCAAAGAGCCTAAAACCAAGATATGAAGTTGGTGATCAGGTCTATGTTCGGAGTCACGAGCTTTCTAACAAATTTCAAGGTTTCAATGCCGCTCTTGCGCCCCTAGCAAAAGGTCCATTTACCATCGATAGAAGAATCAGTGGAGAAGTCTACGAAATAGATCTAGATAATCGCATCACGAAAGTGCACACCACCCAAATGTATCCTGTGCATGCCAGGAAGAGTAAATCCGCAATTACTCACCAGAGTAACCCCAATGTTACTCCGCAACTCGAGCCAGTGCCTCCACCAAATTTCAGCCACTCTGTAACCCGGAACGCTGAGCTCACCTCTGAAACATCGATGATCAGTTCCACTGCTGCTCAAGTCGTCGAAAAACAAACTCGACCCCCAATGAGCACTCTCGATGCTCAGGGTGATCAGTCGCCAATGTTCGTTCCTGACGATAATCCACGTGATATCTGGGACACTCAGGCCGACACCGGAGGGACTAGATTGGACAATCTAGACAACCCTACGGTTCAGAGGAACCTTGTAGAAGCAGCATCATCCTCAAGAAGATCTTCCGTTAATCATGCGCCGTGGAGGACGGCCTAGGAACCGCCATGTGGAAAACGAAGAATCCATTCTTCACCGTGGGAATCAACGATACAATCTTCGACCTCGGTACCAAGTGTAAATATAGTTCCGTAGATTAACATAAATTATAAGTAAACCTAGGAGTTTAAGCTGGAGCATTAGGTAATGAGTGTTCATACTTTTTATACTTTGCTTTAATTTGATTTATTTTTGTTTAAATCATTACAAAAAACCCATTTGGTTAAGAAAAGTTTCTGCATCAGATCTGACCGTGGATGTAATTATAGTATTTCCTTTCGATATACCCTTGAAAAATGATTTAAGTTAGTTAAGGCTACCTAACCTACAACGAAAAGCCAAGAAAATACCCTGTGGATTGACGTCCGCTAAAAAACCCATTGGATTTGTTAACCAACATCAAAATATATTTAACTTAATTATTTTCTTGGCCATTCATCATAACACACACACAGTAGGTGTTAAAATCTTTTCCGCGCCCTAGCGACGCCACTAGTGGCGTAAATATGTACTATAATATAGTACGGAGTCTGGCCGCAGTTCGAGCGCCATCGATTCAGCGAGCAGAAACGGTTCGCTCACAAGTTCAGTTCTGGCCCTGACAGCGAGTAGCGATGATCTTGCTCCTCGTCCGCCGCAGAGTGAAGTGCAACTCCGCAGCAGCTCCAAGGAACGTGTTCTTTCCTGAAATCGCGTAGTGCTGATCTCGCTCCTCGTCCGTCCAAGAGTGAAGTGAAACTCCGCAGCAACTCCAAGGAACGTTTTCTTGCGTATCGTTTCGCGAGTTTAATAAAAGTAAGTTTAATGAAGGTGAAGAAAAAAAATCTCTTTTATTAATCCAGTCCTCCGTTCATCGAGTTCTTTCCGGGTTCGCCTCATCGTAGAAGGTCTCAGGTTAATTAAAAACATTTCGCTATTTAAACTGCTTTTTCGGGTTCGCCTCATCCGAGAGAGTCCCGGGTTAATTAAAAACTTTTCGCGACTGAAACTGCTCTTCCGGGTTCGCCTCATCCGAGAGGATCCCGGATTAATTAAAACCTTTTCTAGATTTAAACTGCTCTTTTGGGTTCGCCTCATCCGCGATGGTCCCGGGCTAATTAAAACCAATTCGCGATTTCAACTGTTTTTCCGGGTTCGCCTCATTCGAGAGGGTCCGCCACTACCATCCACGTCCTCCAGAAGGATAAAGGAGCCGAGCCCTGGCCCGAACCTGTTTAGCTTTTTACGAATCATATTAGAGGTTACAGAGATTAATTTATTTGATAATTAAGTATTAATCGTTTTAACGTTTTTTAATAAAGAAAAAGTTTTTCCTTCACAGTTGTGTCGCAAGTCATTATCGCTAACCTCGAAACAACTTAGGCTAGTGGGGGCAATATCATCAGGTCCAGTTGTAGTTAGTTGTTTCAACAGTTTCTTTTTTTTTTAATTAGTGGACAGTATTTTTGTTTAGAATAAGGCAGAGAACTTTTGTTCGGTTGCACAGCGAAAAATCACTAAGTTTTAAAAAACACTGTGTACCTTCACACCTAATTAATGTAAGGAAAAGAATTTCACAGGTGAGTCCAACCCAGTGGGCACAAAACTTGTTGACGTTTTTACGATATCCTTACGACAACTTTAAAACATCCTATGTTCACGTCCTTAAGATGTCTTTACGATGTCAAAAAGACGTCTTTAGATCGTACGACTTCTTTACGATATCGTGAAGACATCTTAACGACATTGAGATAGGCAGTCGTAAAGTTGTCGTAAAGATGTCGTAAGGATGTCGCAAAGACGTCGCCGCATTTTGTGCCCACTGGGATGAAGAATCAATTTTCTGTGATTACCAAAAAAGAACAATGCCCTATCTATAGTAGGTCATGAGTTATGACCCCTCAAAGTTGACCGTTTTCACCTGTTTTTACGGGCAAAAAAGTGGAGTTTAGTTTTTCCAAAATAAATCGTGTAAGGTTTAGTTTGCGTTGATGATACCAGAGGATAGTATGGCGTCTACAAAAATCTGCGGACATCTAAAAAAAAGTATTTTAGTCCTATTATTTTGGGAATCCCGAGGTTTCAGAAATTCCATTTTTTGTTACACTTTTGACTAAAAACGAAGAAGTGTTGTTTTTGGAAAATACCTCGTTTCCCGTGAATCCCACGACAATGTTTCTACATAATAAATTAAGTGGAGTCAATTTAGCGTAAGTTTGAAAAAGAAAAATTGTCCTAGCCCTAATAGGTCACGAGGTAAATGCACTCTTCCTGTATAGAGGCACCTCAGCGTACCGTAAAATAGAACAACGGTGATATTTCGAGATTGTCGTCCCAAATAAGTGTATATAATTCATTTTTCATATGCATAATACGTCTTTTGCCATTGATAAATAAATAATTGTTTATAACAAAATCTTGTTATTACCACTTATGATTACTTTTTGGCCATCTTTGAGTACTTTTGTGGAAAGAAAGTGATTGTAATTGTTTGAAAATGTGTAATATATTTTTTTTATCAATGAACAAATATTTTTATCAATAATTTTTTATAACAAAATCTTATCATAACCACTGTTGAGTTCTTTTTGAGTACTTTTGTGGCAAAAAAAAGTAATTCAGATCTATTTTTTTTGGCTAGTATGAACTTGTTGTGTTTTGTTTATGTTGTTGCTATATCTCTCACTGTTCAATTCGTCTTCTTCTTCCTCTTCTTAATATTAACGTTGGATTAATGCTAGGGCTAGTCTTATAGCTTAATTACGAATTTTTTCTAAATCATATATAAGATCCGTATTCTTGACAGCTTCTGATGAGGGATGTATAGACAGTCCTGAGGATACAAGGATGTACGCTCCACCAAGTACCTCCAAGAACTTTGAAAATGTTCAAGATTTTACGTATCTTGTCAAAGAGATATTGAAAGTAACAAGGATTGTCGGTATCAAGGTTGCGTCTATTGAAAAGCACTAATTTGGTTTTTTCAGGACAGACCTCGAGACCCCTGCCATCCAGGAACTCTGAGAGTGCATACAAGCACTGCTTCAGAGATTTCATACAAACCTAGGATCTGCAGAACGACAGATAATGGCAATGTCATCCGCAAATTCTATTATCAAGCAATTTCTAGGGATAAAAGTTGATGTTTTCCTGGTGTAGATAGAATAGTTCATGGAACTAAGCCATCTGTCGGGGATACCAATTTCCCTCAAGTCCTAATTAAGAATCCGAGGATTAACACTGGGAAATGCGGCCTCCAAATCCAAGAAGAGGCCTGCAACGATCTCTCCATTTGCAAAACTCGAGAGAATCTCGGTGGACAAAATAGCGAGATGGTCAGCGCAGGATCTACTCTTCCTGAACCCGAAGTGATGGGGCGACAGGAGATGATTGTGCTCCACATACCACTAGAGTCTGTTGAAGATGAGTTTCTCCAAAGCCTTCAACAGGCAGGATGCCAAGGATATTGGACGACATTTTCAAGTGGTTGATTTTGGAATAAAAAGAACGAGAAATTTATTTCAGGATTTAGAAAAAGCACCAGACTGGTAGATTTCATTGAAGTTGTTGATGAGAGTTATTTTAACTTCCTTAGGAAATCGCTGAAATCGTCAATGCTATCTAAACCTGGACAAGATTTGGGTTTCAGTGAGGATAAGGTGATTGGGAGCTCAGGCTCTGTGAAGGGAGTCTTCAGAAATTCGTTTCTCGGAAATTCCTCGGGGAAGAAGTCGAAGAAAGCAGTTGGAGGGCAAAGTTTCTCAGCTAAAGCATGCGCCAGACCCTAGAGATCGGAGTCGATCTATCCAGGGTCTCGCAGAATTGTCTGAAATTGATCCTCCGCGCAGTCTTGAGAGTGCGAGTGGTTTTTACCTCTATTCTATTGAGATTTATGTAATTTGCATCGTTCCTGAGTCTTCGGAAGGCGGCTAAAGCCCCCTTCCTCTCCTCGACTGCGGCATCGCAGGATTTGTCCCACCACGGGGCAGGAATGAAACGTTTCCTTGGGGGGCCAGGACGGTGGACGTTAGCCGCAGGTTTAGCCTTTGGACACGCAGTGAGCACAGCCTCATCCACACATTTTACAAAGGCTTCGTACTTAGCGAGAGAGTCTGAGTCCGTAGACTCAAGCAGCTCTCTATTCTGCAAAATAGATTAAGAGAGATTAGAAGAGAATGAGGACCAGTTGATGCGTTTAAGTTTATATCTATGCGAGTGGAATAGGGCTATTGGGACTGAAACTCCTTTACCAGAAATTACTGGCAAGTGATCGCTGCCCAGAGAGTCGTTTCAGACCCCCCAAGAAGAGAGTGTGTATAAATTTGGAGAAACGAATGTCAGATCAATGATTGATGGCGGGCTTCCAGGAAGGGTACGAAAGGTGGCTTCACCTGTGTTGAGGGGTATTAGGTCTGTCTTATCCAAGGTAGTGCAAAGCTCAATTCCTCCCCTACAATTATGCGAGCTCCCCAGAGAGAATTGTGGCAATTAAAATCACCACTTATGATAACTGATCTGCAATTTAAATCGTTAATGGAGTCGAAAAACTGGGTCCACGTCACCGATGTTATAACATTAGAGGGGGTGGGTACCCTATACACTGAAACAATAAGAAGCTCCCCTAGAGAGGCACCAGTTGTGACTGCTTAAGTCTCAAGTTTGTCCTCCGTGCTAGGGATAGAGGTGCTCTGGAAAAATGTGATGCCTCTTCGAATAGCGATAACTAGACCACCACGACTATTTCTGAGTCTATCTGCCCTGATAATGTTAAAGTCTTTAATTTTTAAATTTTGCTTGATGGTAGGTTTTAAAAAGGTTTCTGAAAGAAGAATAATATCAAACTCGTCCCTAATATTTGAAAGATCGCCCTGTTTATTCAGGGCTCCCCGACAATTCCACTGGGCGATTCTTAAACTATTGAGCTGAGCCATTATGGAGAAAAGAATTTGTTAGATTCGTCACACTGCGTAGTAATGTGTTGAGGCTATTTTGCCCATCCTGTGAATCAAGTGACCCCGAGGATAAGTAGCCGAGTAGGTTTCATCAGGGCAGATAGGAGAGTTGAGCAAGTTCATGAGGGTAGAAAAGGAAGAAAAGGGATAGATAAGAGATAGGTGGTTTTGGTTAGAGAGGAAAGAGTGCCCTTTAAGGATTTAAGGGCACAGCCGTTGGGCAAGAAGTTTTCTGATCTTCCATTTTTATGAAGGTAAGCGAAAGATGGACTGGCTGATGGTCCTTTGAACGAGGGAGGTTGGAAGCCGACCGCCGAGGAAGCTGCGGTCCATGGATTGAGTACCGAATACCTGCCTGGAGTTTGGGATGAGTTTTTCGGAGGGCGAGCCGCAGGAGTTGATAATGACTTGGCATATGATGCCCTGGATTGTTGAGGGCGAGGATTGTTGAATGAGGGTACCGGGGCATCATCTAGCTCTTGGAACATGGAACAATTCCATGGTTGGGAGGTGTTAGAGGATGAGGTGGGAGCGGAAGTGGCGTAATCGGCACCCTTCCCTGATTTTAGGATAGCTTTAGCTTCCTTGAACGTCATCTTGTACTTCGTAGCGAAAAGACGAAGCTCGCTTTGGAAAATGAATTCCGGACAACCTTTGTATGTTGGCATGTGATCGCCCTTGCAGTTTACGCACTTGGGCTTACTTATCTCGTTAGAGCAGGTGTTGGAGTCGGAGTGGGCATCCGAAGATCCACAGCTTTACAACGTTGGCTGGGTTTACAATGTTTGCTGATGTGACCAAATCGAAGGCAATTAAAACACAGTCTTGGTTGAGGGATGTAGGAGTCAACCTGATTCGAGGCCAGGAAGAGAGAAACTCTCTCTGAGAGGCAAGTTGCTTTGACAGTGATGAGGACAGTTTTTTAGGATTCAACTTTGGTTTCCTGAGTTTCGCGATCTTTTATTTTTCTGTTTAGATGGAAAGCGTCCAAAACCGTGACTCTATCCCTAAGTAGACTTAAGACCTGAAGGTTCTGAATTCCCTGGAAATCTCATGAGATATTCCGCGAATGACACCCTGGCAAGTTGCAAAACTGGCTGGGATGAGGGTTGTTAAGCCGATGATTTTTTGGGGGATTTCATGAAGCAGCGTATTAGCTGACTTGGCAGATATAGCCATGACATTGAGTTTCCCGAAGCCACTGCTACAAACTTCGTTAATATGGCCAAGAAAGTGCTTCTGTAAAAGGCGACCGTCGCATCGGTAGCAAGATCTTTTTTTCCGTTTTCAGAGTTAATTTCGCGTTGAATTATGATTGGGCACTCGCCCGATTCGAATTCGCTGTAGCGAAGCTGGTTGTTGACTTTAGGGAGCGAGTTAGTGGATCTTTGGGCACCGAGGTTGAAGTCGGTAACGGATTGAGAACCCGTGGGTGGAACCGAGTTGTTTTGAGAGTATCGAAGATCAGTGGTTAAATTAGTATGTTGCTTGCTACCGTCAGCTGTCACTGTCGGGTCCAGTTTGTCATCGTCAGCTATCTCTGTCGTCTCCTTAGCGGAGTCATCGAATTCGTGATTGGAGTGGAGAGTATTTTTCGTTATACTTTGGGTTCCTCAGCGCATCGAACATGAGAGCTTTCGCGCCAGATTTAACATCCTGTATCAGAGGAGGGTAAGGGAGTTCCTTCGAGGAAGTGTCCTCATCACCCGACAAGGATCCATTTAAGAAGGCTATGCCTCCGGAAAGTTTGAGAGGTCAGAATCTAAGGTTGTAGGAGATAAGAATAAAAAAGAAAATAGTAAATATCCAATTTTTAAAGTTGAAAAAATTAAATGAAAAAGGGTATTGACATGTAGAGAATATTACAGTAGATTTTTTTCTATTTACAGTTTTTCTTCCCGATGTTTATTTTTAATAATAAAATTGAAAACGTGAGAAAAAATTTTCCCCAAATCCAATGATTTTTTAAAGCATAAATCGTCTTTACTCAGATAAATATCATTGAAACTGTTTTAAATTTGGTATACACATGAATTATACCCTAGCGATGCCTACAAGATGAAGAAAAAAAGTCAAAACTGCCAATTGCTTAATAATAATTAATTGGAAATTCAGACCTGTTTGTAAACACGTTTTTTTAGCTTCGGCAAAGAAAAGTATCGAGGGAACTTTAGAGTTGAAACACCTTCAAGTCAGACATTTGTTTATCACTATTGAAGGAAGATTTCTGGAAATGTTTATATCAATTCATTAGAAATTGGCGGAAATATCCATTTTGTATTAAAGTACGCGGCGCCGTCTTCGACTCTCGTTAGCACTCGTCTTTTCAATAATTAAACATTAAAAAACTTGCCTCTTCCCTAATTAATAGAAACCCGACTGCTTTATATTTTGGACATTTCGTTGTTTTCAGTGAATTAGCAAATAACTAAAAATAGAAAAACTTGTGCTTTCCAAGTTGTTCCACCCTTTACTTTGTTTTCTTCATTTTAGTAATAAGGAATGTAAAAAAATCGTCTAGTGTCTTTGTTTTGCAATTTTTACGATGAAAAGGACTCAGAAAATATACTTAAACATTTCTAGTTATTTTTGAGTCTGTGAATTTCTAATACATAAAATATTAATGTACACTGATAATTAGATGTTTCAATAAATTGTTTAAAGAATATATTATTGTTTATAGCCATTTTTTCTTAAAATAGAGTTAGAAAGTCGCGGTTTTTCTGAATTTCTCCGCTTTTCGTCTACTTTTAAATTATAGTGAGGTAATAATAAATTAACGTTAACTAGCATAATTTTTTTAACAACTTATTATCATTTTTAATAATATACTCGTTGAATAATGTTTAGAAAGTTGTGAACTTGTTCTGAAGTATTCAACTCTGTCTACTTTTTATTTAGAATTTAGAGTGTGGATATAATTACTGAAATTTAACCAAAATAATTGTTTTAAACAAATTATTATTGTGTATAAATATTTTCTCCGATAGTAATGTTAGGCAGATGCGTTTTTTTCTGAAATTTTCCACTTTTTGTCAACGTTTCACTTAGAGTTAAACATTTTTTTTAAATCAATTTTTTTTTAAATTGCAAATAAATTTCAGTTAATAATTAAAAATAT
>CAKNWU010096239.1:0-12672 GCA_932072015.1 Andricus quercustozae | reverse complement strand
CCACTGATTTTTCAGTGAAGACCTACACTACTGATTGATTCAGTTAAAATTTCACTGATTCAGTTTTAGAGAATGCACAGTGCACGATGCACGTCTGAAATGTATTCGAAAATGCAAGCACAAGACACTCACGGATGTCAGATTGACTTTGATAGATTAAATTAAGTGCAAACTGTTGACGGTGTAGAATTATAATTTCCTTGTTTTGAATCACCCCAATGCAACGACGAACTACGAAAATTTGTCATTTGATCAAGACATTGATAAGGAATTTCAATACGATCTGATGAAACTGATATCAAAAGATAATGTTCTATTGTCTTCAGATTTATAGGATGCAGGATTGGTGAAATTACAGAGATTTTGTTGTGTTCCGTACTTCGACCGGTACTAATTTCATTTTTTTAAACCATTAAATTATCAGCTTTACTTAAAGTGAGAAAAAAATTATTATATTCTATTCACCTGCGGTAATGATTACTGATCGACGAAATGTTATTTATGTGACTATGGTTTGGAACGTGTCGTTTCCGTATGGTAGTTTTTCGGGCTAAATTCAAACTAAAAGCGATAAATTTCGTTTAGCAAAATCCGCCGCGTACCTTATTGTTCCGATAGCTTGAACGGTTCTAGAAGCAATCCCAGAAAACTATTTAAAAAAATAGTTTTTGTCTAAAAAATAGTATCCTCATATCAAGTTCTCCTACTCAAAAGCATGACACGTCGACTTTAAAATAATATGCCGGCAAACAATGATGCCTTAATAAAATATGCTTTTTACAATGCATCTCTTTCTATGTAAACTTCACAATTTATGATTATTTGAAGCGGATCACACTACACAATTTTTAATTAATTCACTAGAATTTTCCCAAATTCTTTTGAATTCTCTGAAATCCTATGGACATTTACTTTGAATTCCCTTGAATTTTCTCAAATTCCCTTAAATTCAATAAATCACTTTAAATTCCATTGAATTAATATGAATTCTCTTGAATTCACTTGACATTTTCTTCATCTTAATAAAATTTACTTTGAATTCACTTCAAAAGAAATTTTAGAAAATACAAAACAAAATTCAAGAAAAATGATTCCGTTAAAAAAAAGTGTTTTAAAAGGATTTTTAATAGTTTTTTGTGAGTATCTGTAGAAACGCCTAAGCTGTCGATAAATTAAGACATTCGTTCAAATCAGCGTTAACAAATTTATCGAACTTACGTATCATTTTTTGAAACTGAGAAAAATATTTATCTACATATAGAAACCGTTTACTTAAAAAAATGAAACAAAACATTTTTAAATTAAAGAAAAATCTTCATTGGAACAAAAAACCATTTCTTTGAACCAAAAGAAATTTCTTTGAATCAAATAAACTTTTCTTTGACTAGGAGGCAGTGAATATTTTTCTTTGATTCAAATACATTTTTTTTAAATCAAATAATCTTCAAAGAAGGTTTAACCGGTAGAAGCACGAAACCCAATTTTCACAATTTTTAAATCTATTTGCTGAAGATCTAAACGTTTTTAAGTACACTTTTTTTGAGGAAAGTGAGTTTTCTTCAGAAGTCATAGTTTATCGCTTTTCTAAATTACATATATTTCAGTGGAAAATTTAAGTTTTGCAATTTTTCACCCTAAAATTTTATATTTAAATGTATTGAACTATTTAAAAAAATTTAGGAATTCAAAATAATGTGAATGAAGTATATACTAAATAATCAATTTTTTACCACTTGGAGATATTATTATCAAAATTAAAAATGTCGTGCTAGTTGTACAAATGTTAATTTGTTCTGTTTTTAGTGTTATTCGTTTATTAACTAAAAAAAATATATATTTAATATGATTTTCTTAAAGAATCACGTACTATCTTTATGGATAATACCAGGAAAAGCTAAAGTGTGCTAAGTCGATCGCATTTCCATTACATTATTAAGTGCACAGGTAGCGCCATATATTTTTTAACACAGTGGATATTAAAATGATTTATTCTTCTTAAATCATCGGTTGCACATTGTTTCTCTGGAAAGGTTTTATGCCTTTTCTGTAAAATTATGTTGATTGGACTTAGCACCGTTTAGCACTCCCGACTTCATTGATTAACTTTCTGACTTTCTTTATATCTCTGAAGATGCTGAGGGTTTGAAAAATGACTTAAGTGTAGATTCTTCTTACAGATAAATAATTATATTGTATCCTATTTGTTTTGAGAAGGTATTCGTGTATCGTAAAAGATGCGCGCGTTGAAGATAAGGAGCCATGATGGCCGCCAGGATGAATGTGGGGTCTCCCCTCGTTCTTATTCTCAGTCCTTTCGACCCCCAATCCACCGCCCGACCAGAGACACTCGCACACACTTTTGCCACCCTCTCTGCTTTCTTTGTTTTATTTTCTTTGTTTCCTTCCTCTTCTTTCTTTTCTTTTCTTTCTTTACTTTCTAACCATTTCCTGTCTCCCTTGTTCTTCTTCCCTCTTTCTTTACTATATCTGGCACCAGCGACGGAATCTCCATAAATCTCACTACACAACGTCCAGATGGATCAGCGAGAACTGCCACGTCCAGTAAACGCTCTGCGAGCGTGAATCGGTACGCATTAGCGAGTTCTGGGTGCATATGATACATTTCAGAAAAATAGAGAAAATATCTGAAAAGTGGATCTGAAGATGAATCGTCATTCCATTTGAATAAGTTCTTCAAGGAAACTAGTCAATCTTTCACAAATTTTTCTCAGAACAAGTAACCAACACGACGTTACTCAGACAAAGAATACTTTCTGAAACTAAAATCGGCTCAAATTTTGTGGTTCAAAAGAAGAACAAAAAAGAAAAAAGAAACATATATTCTCCGTGCAGACAAAAATGTAATTTGAAGCTATAATCCGAAAAATATTCGAATTAAAACAAAACTAAATCTGAAACAGCTCACAACAAAATGATATCTTTGGCATATCCCTAGGATATCTCGGCAGGATATGGAATATCCTAGAAAATGTACCAAAAATCTCCCGGGATATCCGTGGCATATTCCGAGAATATCGACATTTCCGACCTATACGATATCTACACAATGTCCTGTGCGGGATATATACAATTTTGGCAATGTAACCCAATATTTTTGGAATGCATATTAATTAAAATATGTAGAATATTCGGTTTCTTTCAAATTCCATATCTCAGTATAATTATAACAAAAATTATTACCGCAAGTTATTTTCATAACCGCAATAACAGCCTATTCACAATAAAACCAAGCCACTTTCTGAAAATTTAAAAATTGGCTGTTATTGTATCTATAACCTCTAAATTGCGCAGTTTAGAGATCTCACTTTTCACTATCAGTGTAACGGCAAAATCAGTTTTTATGATAAAAAACAATCAAATTATAATATGTACCGCGTTGGTTTACATCATATAAATGAGAATAGATTATTATCTAGCACGACTATTCGAGAAATTGTTGACTTTTGTTAAAGCATCACTTATTATTGCGCGACCGTTTTTTCTCACTGAAAGCCATAATGGAATTTACCTAGACGGTTGCCCCGCCGCGCCACGCCGCCGCCGCCGGCCAACTTGCTTTAAAACCGCGCCGACGTAATCTTATGTATATTTAAATGGTACCGGATTTTTTTCCGTAGGGTGATCCGGTGGATCAAGATTGGTTGCGGCAATTCCTGCGACTCATTAGGAGCCACCTCTGAAATCTAATTCCGGTGTTGACCACAGTCAGCGAAAGCATGAGAATCGCGAATGTTAATAATAATTTTATATTTTTCAAGCTCTATGCCAAAAAACAACTAAACTTCACCGTCGCGCCGCCGATAAAAATTGAACAAATCGCCGCCGCCGCGCCTATTATTATTGTACTTTATGATGTTATACTTCATACAAAGTCTCCGGAAAACTACCTAATATGTTGTTAAATATATCTTAATTTCCAGGAATGTATTAAATTATAGAATTGGGACATCTTGGGGACATCATATTGGCATATAAAATTGGGACATTAATGGTATATCCTCAGGATATTCTCAGATATCATTAGGACAATCTAGGGATATCGAGATTCCGTTCTATATACGATATTATTCGAAATATCCCTAGGATCTCCTAGGTTATGTCCAGGATATCCCGCCGATATCTCATGCTGCGAGGGGCTCTATTGCTAAATTATATAAGTGTAAATATTTAAAAGATACCGGCAATCGGGGCGAATCCCTGCAGCCCATGAAAGTAAATTAATATTTACAATGATTAAAACAAAAAATAATATTGCTAAAAATGTCAACATCTCGCATCGATAATAGGTTAGACTATCCAAACTTTCAAATTATTTCTTCAATAAGGAATTCCAAAATAACGAAACTACGAATAAAGCCCTCCCGGACAGGAAAAGAATACTTCCTAATCTGATTTTTTAAATCGTCATTTTTAAGTTATTCACAAATAACATAAATTCGAAGATTCCGGGGCGAATCGCTACAACTGAAAAAATTATAAACAAATTTAAGAAACATTTTTCAATGATAAATTACGTTAAAAAATATACGTACAGTGATTTTTGGATACTTATATAGTCATATAGTCAATAATAACTATAAAATGTACAAATAAAATATAGGTTATGTTTATATGTTACAGCTAATTCTTGTTTTGTTCCTTATAATATTATTTTTATTTTGCTTTATTCGATACAAATATATTTCCTCAAACGTTTATAGTGTTAATATTAATATTTAATAAAAAAAGTTGAGTTGTATTTAATTCCTGATTTTTCCTTCTTTTAACTACGATAGACTGGTTTAGTTTTGTACTAATTTTAGCGTAGGATACACGCACATGTAACTATACTTGGTCATAAAAATTTGAGACAATTTAGACATTTTCTACATTACATCTAAGACTTAAGTCATGGTGTATGAGAAACTGTAGCGATTCGTCTCGGTTGGCGATATTTACAGATATATTTAAACGCATATTTTCGAGAAAAATGGTTTCTGTTTTAAAACCTAGGATTAAACTAAAAAAACTAGGATTATACTAAAATTAGTTAATTCCTTGATTCAGTGAAATTGTTTAGAGCACAGGAGAATGTCGCCCACTCGATCTAAATATATACAATTTTCTACTCACTATTCAGCCCACAACGTCATTTTCAATCAATTTTGAAACCTTTTCCCAGAAGTTACCTATCAAGAGTTTCTTGGTAACTAAATAAATCAAAATTATGTCATTATTAAGCAACCAAGCGAAATTTCTCAAACTGTTATGATCAGAATAGAAGATTTATGAAACAAACTTTCTATGTAGAACTTCAGAAAGTTAGAGCTAATGAATGTCTCCGAAGTCTAGAGAGGTAGTTTAACTTGAGATGAATGCTAAATATATTGTTTTTAAAATTTAATTTTTAAACAAACTAAATAACTAAATGACTGTGTAATTTAATGCTTTAGTGTTTAATCTTTCAATCTTGAACGTCTTCAGTTTTAAAGTCTTTCAAGTTTCAAATTTGAACTTCAATTTGAAAATCTTTCAATTGACGACAATTCAAGCAATCCAGTAATTTATTAACTGATTTTCCTGAAATTTAGGTCGTCTAATTTTATCAGTTCAATTTGAAAAGATTCGATATTGACGGATTTAAATTATAAATATAAATGGTTAAGTTTTAAAGGTTACACAGTAAATCCAATAGATATTACTCATCTGAAGTTAAATAAAAACGCTGCAATCAATTGAAAACTACAATTATCCGACGGCAGATAATTTTAATCACGAGGCGGATAAAAATTGTCCGTCCTTGGATAATTGTAGTTTTGAATTGTTTGCAAAGTTTTTATCCAACTTCAGATAGATAATATCCCTGGGATTTACTGTGTACACATTTTAAAGCTTAAAACGTATCTAACTATAATAGACATGTAGAAAAAACTAAGAGTAATCTTTACACGAATTTCAGAGTAAAGATGTCGTGCAAGAAAAAATACCCAATTCGGGTAATCTTTACTCTACCATATCGGGCAATTCTTTTGCTTTTACCCATGTTGCGGGAGTAATTTTCAATGTTTACTTCGAGGGCCGTTTGATAGCCCTTTAAAGTTGCCATAGCCGTCTTTATTAAGTGAAATATCAAATTTCTACGATTTGGTTGTTTCACTAAACCTCTGCACCGTCATTTCATCGAAGAAAGTTGAAGGGTTAGTCCAGCAAAATGAATCAACCCATAATTTGTTCAAAATTAGATTATTAGGTAGAAAATTCTTAATAATGCAAATACACATCCTAACCAAAGAAATTTTTATAACTCTTTTTTTCGATTATGCCCAAAAAAAAATAAAAATTTTTGTATTGTACCGGAACTCAACTTACGTGTTTTCCATAGATTTTGGGTAGCTGAATCCGAATCCGAAAGCAAAACAATACTATCACGTGAAGTTTTTGAAAAAATTGAGGGCAAAAGTATTTTTGGCCATTTAAGCTTGTGATTTGAGATGATTTCATTTAAATTCAAATTTACCGCGTGCGCTCGCTTACTATACTCCTCCTCGCCACCCGAGCCAACGCACACACATCAAGAACCTAATATCGCTCAAGATAGGCAACGGAAATGTTTCTTTCATTATACTCATCTTAAAGCACAATATTCCACCTTAACTTGGGCCCTATTAGAAGTATAAAGAAAGAAAGGCGCGCGCCCTACGTTATTTAAAAAAATGGTAAAAAGCTATAATTTTCTGAAAAAATTACCCTCTTCATTTTCTCAGAAGTAGTTGATTTTTTTAATGAAACGTTTTTCTCCTTCATTAAATAAAAAATAATCTATAAATCTATAAATTCGGCCAAATGTGGGTTCATTCATTTTGCTGTGCTACCTTTCAGTTATGGTTATTGGGATAGATTAGGCTTGTAATTCTAAAGACGGCCGTAAAGATTTCATAGAGCTATCAAATTTATTTTGGTACCGACAGCTCTATATATTAGGACACTCAGGACACTCAGGGTAATATTTTAATTTTACCCATACGTACACGTAAAAGCATAAAATCACCTGCAACAAAATGTACACTCGCATTTTTCTGGGCGGTTTACCTTACTTTATTTAGACTTATTGTATAGTTATGAAATTGTTCATTTTTATCACTTGAAATATTATAAAACAAATAATTATGAATGTTTTAGATTAGAATGATATACAATCTTAAACATTTTAAATTTTAATGTTTCAATTCAGTTTAATTCTGGATAATTGCGTCTTCAAAGTGTTCACGACTTTAATAGTTGTTTCATTGAAATTGATTGGATTCGGAAAGCTTCCAATATCACATTGTTATTTAATTTTGAAAGCTACCATTTTTCATATATTTTGTATGTTTTTTTTAATGTTACAACTTTAAGAAAGAAGAATATTGTAAAACTTAAAATTGAAAAGATCATAAAACGAATAACTTGAAATTGAAACAATTGAAAGCGTCCATGATTAAATAGATTCAGATTGAACTTTTTTTTAATTTGGTTACATTGAAATTCTGGCAAAAATGATGGAACTATGAAGAGAATTTGATAGGATCTGAAGCCTCGATATTCGAATAAGCACAGAAAAATACCGATCCTCCAAAGAACGCTAAATTCAGTGTAGTTTTGAGTTGCTACAAAAACGAGACACGAAAACAAATGAAGGCAGAATAAAAATTTTCATTGCTTAAAATGAGATGCAACGAAATTCACATCAATGGTTTTCTGTGAGGTGTAAACGAGGGACGCAATGAGCATTAGAGCTCAGTTTGGAATACAATGCGAAATTGCCAAACGATACAAAACGGCTCACATACGAGAAGTCGCGGGGTAGATACGACAGGGGGTGCGGAAGGGTTGGTCGAGCGAGAGCAGTTTTATGGATTTTTTTTATCGGTGTGGTGCGGTGCCGGCGGTCCGTATAGAGAAGCACTGGTACCAGTGGGATTCGGATATTCAATGTTGGCGCACCTGTATGGATATTAAATTAACACCCGTAAGCCGCGAGTATTAACAACTTTGCAAAAGATTATACGAGATTATGAGCTCAAGCGAAACACGTGATTTTTAATGCCGCCTCCGCCCGTTCTGGATCCAGTTCTTCGTAATTTATATATAAATAGTATATATATGATTCAACAATTTGCTTTCCGAGTTATCCAACTTTCAAACTTCTTTATTCAAAAGTCGCATGCAGAAGTAGATAGACGGGGTTGCTTCTGGGTCCCTATTTCTTAGTGCCTGCCCGTACAGAATAAAAACAAAAGGTAAGAAGCGTTTTAGGTAAAAACTCTGGGAGTAAACCGAGCATGCAAAAAACTGTAGATTGTCAAGGATAAATTAAAAGATCTCCAATCTTCCATTTTATCTGGACCGATCTTCATTTTTTTGTATGGATAGATTGCCCCCAGCATCTTTACCTGAAACGCTTTTTAGCTTTTGTTTTTTTTTTATGTGCATGCCAAACAAGCATATGTGCGTTTGTATCCATGTGAGATGGAAAAAATAGTAATTACAACGTCATTATGTGAATAGGAAAGTTCGCGAGGGTCTGAAGTCGTAAAAATATATAGTAAATATGCACAGAAAAACACAGTGTAAAAAGTGATTTAGGTAAAAATTCTGGGGGTAATTTAGGCATGCAAAAAAATGAAGAACGGTAAGGGTAAGATAAGGAATGAGTTATCTTTCATTTTACCCTTGCTTAACTTCATTTTTTTCCATCCGAGATTAGCCACAGTATTTTTAACCGAATCACTTTTTACCCTTTGTTATATATATTGTTAGAAATGAACCGACGATATTGGCAAAATGTTTAAAGCAGGGATTTGCAGCAGAATGTATTGTAAATATAATTATTAATACTGAATCACATAGATAAATCTTTTAAACAAATATATTATATAGCTGGATTAAGAATGTTGTAACTCTGAATATATAGCGCTAATAAAGTAGGATTAATTTTGAAAGATGTTTAAAATTTATAATTCACAGAAATAAGCTGGGGTTTCTATTAGAATGAATTTCTGGTTTAAAGGGAGCTGCATCAAAAAGGAACCCAATCCTGGAATCGAGGTTACACTTGGCTGTTTCAAAATTAAAAATGACTTTATTCAAATATATTTTTATCTTATTGATTTGATTTATGAGTATTTGTCTGTTTGAACTACAAATTTTTCCCCGTGTAAATTGTCGATTTACGCGTACCGCTCGTAATTTCTCAGGGTGCCAAGACGTAACAATACTACCCGTCTGTAAAATTAAGCCAAAAACTGCAAATTTCCTAGTTAATTTTAAATTCATAATCTCATTTACATAGATTCACTTATATAAATGTGCCACCTGCCACGTGAATAAAATAATTTCCAACGTTGCACGTCGTTATTTTACATCGGGGACTGCTCTTTCACACCGTTCCGTGAGGAGAAATTATGACTCGATCGTAAATTTCTGTGTGCCGCTCGTAAATTTACCAGCTTATACATCGTGTTTTGTAAATACACTGTTCTTAATGTTACAAATGAATGTAAAGATTACTTAAGCTTCTTTTACAGTTGATGATAAAATTCATAGCTTGATTATTAATTTCTCAGGCGAAACAAGCTCCAACTCATCTCAATCAAGCGACAAATTGGGATACATGCTTTCATTGCAGAAGTGCAGTACTTTTCTGTTATTGCTAACATACGGTAACATCCTTCAACCAACTCTGACGAAGGACACCAAGGAAAGAAATAAATACATGAATCTGGGACCAATAAAAACAGAAATGAAAAAAATATGTTTAAGAAAAAGGGGAAATGAAACTTCCACCAGAAAACTACTTCTCTCAACAAATTTGGAAAATTTACATTCTGAAGATGTGCGAAATTAACGTTCTATCAAAACTGTTCCTTTCCGTAAACAATTTAAATTGCTTTAATATACTAAGACAGCTTTTAAAATTTATTTATCGCGATATTGTTTAAAGTTTTCTCAAATTATAGAAACAAAATTCTCATAAATTTGAAAAAAAAAATCCATGTTATAAGGTGTGAAGCTGTTTCAAATAAAAATAAAATTCTTTATTTAAGTTATGTTTTGTAAATGAGCGAAGTAATCTGCAGGTATCGTTCGACAGCTTATATTATTTTTTTCCGCGTACGAAAGTAAGCGACATTCAAAGACTAAAAACATAAATTATTGATGATTTTTAACATATAAATTTCAAATAATTTAATTTTGAAAGTTACCAGCTTAAGATCATGTACCAGACTGTCACATGACCAATTCTTTTGAATGAACTCACTCATAAACTAATAAGTCGAATGCATTTTCCAGACTAGACATATGTAAAGTACAATTTTCCTTTTTTAATATTAAACAGTAAAATTTCTACAATAAGAAAAACAATTCGAAATTTGATAGTTTTTAACGTTTCAAATTGAAATAGTCTTATTCTAAAGCTTATTAATTCAAATTTGCTCAATTCTGAATTGAAAGAGTGCTTCTAATTTAAAATTGTTTAGTTCCAAATACACTCAATTAGAAATTGTGTAATTTTGAAAATTTTTTGAAATATTTTTTAATTGAAAGACATTTTTGGGTTGAATCTACGGGGTCGTTTAAGTATTAAGCAATCCAAGATGACGTCCGAGGTCCTGTGGTGGGGGTCCAAGACTAAGCTTCTTGACAATTTTAGCCCCACCGCAGGACAGCTGACGTCATCTTAGATAGCCCAATTACAAAAGCATCTTGTGGGGGAGGCGGGAGTCCTCGTAAATGTTTATTGTTTTTTTCACAGTGGGGGAGGGGGGAAGGTAAAATCTTAGGAAAGTTTCCACATGACCTAGAAAAATTATTTGAAGTCTAGCCGCCATTTCAGTGATAACAATCACACCACCGTACAATAAGTAAAGCTTCGTTGAAAACGTGCTTTGATCACAAAAAGAGGGAGTATGAAAAATCTGTTGTCACATTGGTGGAAGGTTTAAAACGACCTGAAAAATGCTTGCGTAATACTTTAACGATCCCTGTCAAATAATTCAATCTACGAACAAATTAGGTTGAAACAACAAAGTTGGCTATGGCTACTCATTCGGCTTTTTTAGGATAAAGAGCGAAAATCTTGCTTCAAGATAAGGTCACCGCATTCATAGCATGATTTTATTTTTAAATTATTGATTAAAATGCAACGTATATTATTTCACATTCAATTTCAATGGAAACTATAAGTAAACTGATATTCAATTAACTTGTATTTCATTTTTAATAATAGTTTAAATGCATCCCAAATTGGATAATAATTATTTCCGTGAATGAATTCAGTAAGACTGCAGAATCTTTCAACTATACATAATTAATTGAGAATAATTTTTTGAATGTTTTTTTTTTTTTTAATAATGCGATTATTCACTTTATAGGTCTCTTCTCGAACTCAGCAACTTGGACAAAATTACTGATCTACGAGAACAGTTTACATAAAGTAACTAAATGTTTAACTCAAACGAACTAAACGTTTTACCTAATTTAAGTGGACACTTTCTTTGAGTTTTATATATTCTATATAGATTCACTCGTTCGCCTCAAGAATTTTTTTTCCGTGTAGAACTTTAAATGAATTTCTGAAACTTTTATATAGGCAATTTATAGTATAATTAATTAATTTATGTAAGACTAATCGATAAAGTGTAGCGCTGAGGCTAGTATTATTCAATTTTTCGAAATACATACTAGCCCTTTGCGATTTGGAAATGGATTATAGTCTGACATAAAATTCCATGATATAGTAAACATAGTACGTTTTGTATGTAGTAAAGCTTTATGGGTTACTTTCTCATAGATATTGCTTCTAATGATTATGCATGACACATAATTAGTATTATTTTTATTTCAATGAGAAGAAACAAGTGAAATGGTGTTTATGTACTTTTTCAATTGTAATAAGAACATTCATCAATGCTTATATCAATAACTATAATAGATTTCACCTGCCCTTAAATTGTATTTACTCTTTTTCATTAACAGTGCTCCAATAACTTCGACATACCAAATAGTTCGCGTGTCAGATGGCATGTTTGTAATTACAAATGCTGTAATTCATATTATTATTACTGAAGAGATTTTACTTCTGGTACATGGATAATTAAAATGTTATAATAGTATTGACGAAAATGTTTAATTCACTAATAGTATTTGGCGAATTTTAGTTATCTCCCAACATTCTATTGTGAAATGTTTATGACTCCTTACACACATATATATTTCTACTATTATTTTGTATTTACTGCTTGTAAGAATATATTATTTGGCGACGAATTTGATAAAAAATGGTGTAGTGTGTACATCATCGAAAAAAGGGTTATGAGCTGCCTCGCATGTAAGCCATTCTATGAGCAGCATGAATATTCTTGACAACATTCGGCTAGGATTTTAGTATCTGATAAGGACTATTTACATGAACCCAAATATTTAGTTAATTCAACGCACTGTTTAGTTTTACGTAATTTTTCGGGTGGAGCTAATCTTACTGAAGTTCCTCTACTATAAGGCTGAATTGCGGGGGGGGGGGGGGGTATGCCTGCTTGGTCCCTCCCAAAGATCTAGATTCAAATGGTAATTTAAGTGGAGGGGAAGCATAACCTCAAGATATCCCACCACAAACTCTATATGCCCCCCCCC